>JBBPBS010001273.1:38060-86623 GCA_037974835.1 Cicer judaicum | reverse complement strand
ATTAATTAAAGAGTATAATTGAAAAAAATACAAATATCAAATAGTATTTCAAAAATATAAATATATATAATATATATTTGAATATAAATGAATGGTTGTGATGTAAAAATTGACGGTAAAACATAATATTTGTGATTTCTTACAAAAGTTGCAAATAATATTTGTAGTAAAATTGTTTAAATTAAAAATTAACCTTTAACGGTAGCCATATTGATTGTAGTATGGTATTTGTTAAAAGTTTTTTTTAGTAAAAAAAAAATCCTAGAGAGATAATTGTAAATGAGTTATTTAATATAACAATAATGGAAAGAGATTGTGAATAAGAGGTGGATTCAAAAAAATCGAAGGAGACATTGGGAAAATGATTTCGTAAATTTATCAATAAATTGAATAAAAAGTAATTTTACATTGCCATTCAATTATATATATTATATCACATCATTTACTGCATCCCATTTTTATGATTAAACCTAGCAAAATAAATAATTCTTATGAGATGTCATGTTAGTGCAAAACTCTTTCTTTTTTTTTTTTGAATAAATTATAAAATTACTTTACACTACAATATATATTTATTAAACTCAAACTATAAAATGAATTTAAATCACAAGTCCAATCTACTTCAAAGAATGTAACACTCCGATTTTTAATAGCGCTACTGCATCCCATTTTTATGATTAAACCTAGCAAAATAAATAATTCTTATGGGATGTCATATTAGTGCAAAACTCTTTTATTTATTTATTTTTGAATAAAGTATAAAATTACTTTACACTACAATATATATTTATTAGACTCAAACTATAAGATGAATTCAAATCTCAAGTCCAATCTACTTCAAAGAATGTAACACTCCGATTTTTAATAGCGCGAGTGTATTTTTATTTTTTTAAAAAATTCATAAAAATTAAGAAATAAAGAAGGAAATACTTTTTGATAAATATTTAAGTCGAAACATAACGACAAAATCAATAAATATTTACAAGCAGGAGAATAATTTTTGTAATAAAAATCTAAAGTATTCAAACATCAAAATATATTAGGGCTATGAGGCATATCCATCAAATCTTCAATTTGGCATTTGAGCTCATTTAATTCCAATGGCGACATTCAATATGGTGCAATTGAAATAGATCCGGTTTCTAGGTGCAAATCAATGAAAAATTTCACTTCTCTTACCAGTGGCAATCCTATAATTTCTGTTGAAAATACGTTTCGATACTCATTGACAAGCATCACATCCTCTATGTTCACATTTATTTTTGCCTCCACATTAGCCAAAGACAAAAACTCATGAGTTCATTCTCTTAGTGACACTCCGAGTTTGTTAGCGGCTAGATACTTAATAACTCCTGGTTCGGGGAAAAGAACTAGTTTGCGAGCACAATCCAAGATCATATAATGGTACGACATCTAATCCATATCGAGAATGACCTCGAGTGATTGTAGAGGTAAACAAATTAAATTAACCAAGAAATTCCTATTATGAATAGTTATTTGACAATGTAAACATGCAGAATTTATTGTCAAAGTCTTAGTAAGTGTGGAAACAACCAAATCAAAAGGCAAAGCAGACAAACATAAACACTTTTTTTTTTTTAATAAAAAATTTGGTAACACCTATCACTAAAAAAAGTGAAACCTAATTTAAAAAAATTTATTAGTTCCATCGTCATTTTTTCTAAACACAAAAAATAGCCTCTATAGTTTTGTTGGCCAACAACTGAGTCACTTAATTGGTTGATGGAAACTCAACAAAAGTTATTGTGAGCAATCAAAATCAATGAAAAAACTAAGTTTTCTTTTTTTTTTTTTTAATAATGATTTTATATTTTTCTCCTCTTATTTGTAGTACTGCATGAACATAAAACAAAATTTGTGATACGTAAACACTATAGAAGAATAAAATCTATGACCGAATTCATCAATTGCCATGTGTTTGAAGAAACCACACACAATGACTTCCACTTCATTGTTATGGATCAGTTCTAAGTTTTAAAGCAATTGTACTCGATCTAGAAATTTCACTCGTCGAGTTTTTCGATTGAGTTTCGTTTAGTTTTCGACATTGTGTATTTTACTCAATATTATCTGATCGTGTGAGAAACAACTTCAAATATGTGATACTCATCAATGTGAAAATCAATTTAAAATATGATGTAGTGTGGTTAACAAACATTATTATCGTACAAAATGAAAATGCATTACTTTTCTTAATAATTTTATGATTTTCTAAAAAATGGAATGACAACAAAGAAACGAGATAGGTTAAAGACTTTTTATTTTTTAGTAACAACTTCTTGTTTTATTTTCCTAATAATATTTCTATTTTTTTTAGTTAAAAATGCTTATATCGATGTGTAAATACAATTGAACATGCCACATAATTAAAATTGTACAATTGAGAAATGAGAGACTAATTGCAATTAAGCTTAAAACTAAAAACACATATAAACAGTTTCTTGTTTTTCGTTTATGTTTTTACGCTCACTTCTATCGTCTTTCTTAAACTCCAAAACCATTCTCACTTTGCCATCATCCAAGACAACCGACCTTCCACCTTTCGACACCGTTTTCTGGTTTGTTTCTATTTATCCTTACCAACTTTTTTTCTCTTATTTATTCTTCATTTATGTTGTTTCAATGGTTGTTTTGGTTCTTATTTTGAACATTTTAGTTTTCTTTGGATTGTTTTTTGGTGTGTTATTTCGTTGAATTATTGTTCTATTATGTTGATTTTTTTTTAAACATCGTGCTATTTTTTGAAGGAGGAGAAGGGTTTTTTTTCTTCAAAAATTGTGACTTGATTTTTTTTTCTTCTGTTTTTTAAAATCGTGACTTGCAAATGATTTTATTAAAAGAATCTTGATTATAATGATTAATTATTAATGTTTTTGCAAGAAAAAAATATAATAATCACGGGATTTTATTTTTATAGTTCGCCCAGGGCACCAAATATCTTAGGGCCGACCCTGGATGGAGAGTATTGTTGTAGGATTATCCTGTATCAGTAATTAGGGTACTCTACATGGAGTTACTATTATCATTTCTTCTAGTAGAGAGATTCTCTCCAACCATCTTATTATAACCGCTGATACAATGCAATATATCTTAATTCTCCTATTTGTCATGGTTCCTATTATATTTGTATGCTAAATGTTGTTTACAGTTTCAAATACAAAGTTGTGGGGACTTCCAGCCATTAATTTTGCATCCTTTTCTTATTTCTCTCTCAAATGGAAACTAAATCCTCCACAAACTTACTAGATCGATTAGTGGTGAGTTTTTGCTGCTATTTGTCGATGTGTTGCTATTTGCATAATTTTTTCATTATGTTAATAAAATAATAATGTATGGTTTTATTGTATCTGGGAGATGTGGTTCTTGACAAACCAGACCATTAAGCTTGGAGGCGGTTTACGTCAAGTACCTCTCCACTTTCACAAAATTACAACACTCAATCATTACTATGCTTAGGCCTTGTTTGGATAAACAAATTAATTGAATGTTTATAATATAAACAATGATCATATAAGTGTTTATGCATAAGTTATTTCTATAATAAAAGAGAAAACATAGTTAAATTGTTTTCATAAGCTATCCTAGAGAGCTTACGGGAATAAGGTGAAAAAAGCTTATGGATATGCCATAAGTTGTTTACATAAGCTATGTCAAACAATCTCATAAATGTTTACGCCAATAGATAAGTTCAAAAAAGCCTATCCAAATAGATCATAAGTCAAGTGTCTCACTCTTTTTACAGTTTAACATTAGTGCAACATATTATATTGGAAGCACACCTACACTCATTTTTATCAATGCCTTTTCTTTATTTGATACCAGGTTTAGTTTGACACTAAGGACCCTGACAGTCATGCTAGATAACAATCAATTGATAATTTCTCTCTAAGATATGCTATTTGAAATTTGAAAACTTATGATTGCACTAGTCACGTGTCTCACTCTTTTTTCTGTTCAACATTAGTGCAATATATATTAGAAGCATACATGTCACTCATTTTTATCAATGCCTTTTGTTTATTTGATGCCATGTTTAGTTTGACACCGGACCCTGATAGTCATGCTAGATAACAATCAATTGATAGTTTCCCTCTGAGATATGTTGTTTGAAATTTGTAAACTTATGATTACACTAGACTTTTTTATTTGAATTTCTGCTTCTTTACTATTAATAGATTCTTAGGCTTGGAATGTGAAAACTTGTTTGTTTTTCATTAATTCACTTTCCACCTTTAGAACGACAAACTGTGTGGAGCTAGCTATGGTAACTTCTACTCTTTGTGGGGATAGTCTAGCTTAAGTAATTAAGTAAACATATTTCACTTAGAAATTATAAAGTGTGTTTTTTTCTTTTACTTAGGCATAAAGTGAGTAGAAACTCATCATTTCATTAACTCTAAAATTTCAACTTACTGATGTTACGATGTTTAGATCTTTTTAATTTCATTATGTGGAATTGTTGTATATATATATATATATATATATATATATATATATATATATATATATATACTTTATGGAACTTAAAATTTCAATTTTGTGTGAACCTAAGGTGTCTTGCTCTAAACTCTTATTTATTTATTCATCTCGATATTTGGTATCTTCTATGCAAGAAGGAAATAGTGAAGGATTTTTCTTGCATTTTTCTCATTTTTTTCCAATATATTAGTAACAGATTCTCATTTGAATAAATTTTTTTTAGGACGATGATGTGATTTATGTAATGAAGGCAGGCAAGCTTAGGTTCTCCAAGCCTAATATATAGTGGGTTGAAAGCTCTCAAAAGAGGGTGAGTATAGTAGTGTAAAGGATTTTTATGACTGACGTGACAATGTTGATTTTTCAAAGTTACTAGTTTTCAATTCCATTATGGTTTTAGTACATGTTTATCTGTTATTTGAATTTACTACCAAATATCTATAATATATGCCTTACAATCAAGCATGTGTTTCTATTATATGTGTTCCTGGGATATGTTAATAAAATGGACTAATATGTTTCCGACCTACAACAAGAGGGCTAAAGTGGAAGTAGGTGGAAATAATATCCCAAAATCAATGCTTTAATTTTTCTTTGTAATGTCATATGTTAGTGTCAAAATTTGGTTGTCTTTTATATTTGGAGGCAATACCTGTCATGTAATTTGTGTTGAACCTTTTACAATGTTTGCTTTCGATCTCTTTCTAACCTTTATGAATGAGGTGGTAAGTAACCATGAAATTAGGTTAGTGATGTGTGCGTTATTTTGCTTTTAAATTTTTACTCCTTAGCACACTCTGTACGTATTAGAATATGAGAGTTAATTTCTTGCTTTTTTAAGATGAATTGTAATTTGCATTCTGGAAGAGGCTTGCAATTTTTTTTCTCTAGGCTTAGACAAATGCAATCTTCTTTCTTTCCTTATTATGATTATGTTGTTTTGTACAGTATTGCCTCATGCAGAGGATTCAGTGTTAGGATATACACATAGGGATAATTAGGAGTTTGTTAGTAGTTGTATTCCTAGGTTGTTAGTAGTGGTATAGGTGTACTTGCTTTGGTGTTTATGTTATTAGTTAGTTATGTAGGACCTAATTCCTATCCTAATGTACTGGAAGTCTTTAAATAGAGGCTTCCACCCCTTTAAAAATGATTTTTTATCAAATTTAGAAATTGAGTGGTGTAAACTATTGTAGGAGCGTATCTGCTCTTGTGTATCATTTTGTTTGGAGAGATTCTCTCCTATTATTTCTTATCTTTTCTTTCTAAATATAGTGTTCTTCCTCTAAATCAAGGAATTCAATTCTTGGGTTCCTAACAATTCAGTTCTTGGAATAGATGTTGACGCCAGATCAGATGTATGAAACTTTTTATTTTTGTTTAGTTTTTTTGTTCATTGAAGTTCTATAGGTCTGCCCTACGGTCTTGCTGAATGCGATTTTTTTAGGTTCTATAACTTGTTAGTTTCTATTAACTATATAAAGATTATGGTAATGGTATCAATTGGGCAAGTAGTTTTAGGATTTCATATTAGAAATTAGGGTTCCATTTTGGATATTTTTATTTAGGGATTTATCCTAGGTTGGATTGTCTTATTCCAAGATAAAATAGGGTTATTTTATTTTGGTGTTCTATCATCAAGATACCATCAGTAAAACATGTTGTACCTTTTCTCGCATAACCATACAATATCAAGATGTCTTTTCCTCGAAGTTTCTGAAACCCGAGTTAGATGAGTACATTGCCCTAGAGGAATGCTCAAGTCTTATAGGTCTAGATCAGTATTTATCTACTTTGTTAAGGCTTTAATGTTGGCCAAGAAAAGTGAACTAGCCATTGCATGGTGATATTGGCCTTCTCCAAAATATAGTTTTTGCCTACACCAACACAAAGCACATGATGGTAATTCAGGGCGGTTGTATCTTAACATATAACAACAACCAAGCGTTATCCCACTGGGTGGGGTCGGCTACATGGATCAAACGATGCTATAATGTATCTTAACGTATAATATGTAAATAGAAAATTACTATAAATTACAAAACGAATGAATTTCTTGATTCTGTTCAACTCTTATACTTTCTATTTCCTTAAAAGTAATTGAATTTTTTTCTTAGCTTTGAGGTTTATTCAATTTTATTTAGAATTTCATTTTATATTTGTGCATAACTTTCTTGTGGATATAAAAGGACCTACTATAGCATTTCTACATGTGCTTGCATTTGAAGGAGGAACCAGAAGAAATATACCTAAGTTAAGTTTGAGGTGTGCATAAATTCTATACGTATGCTATTTGCATAACTTATATTTGGTATCTCTCATAACTCATATTGATAAACTGTGCAATATACCTAACTTTAATTTCAGTATGTATCATTTTATCTTTTTTAGTTAGTGCATGTAGATAACCTTCTTTTTATAAAATAGAGATAGTATGTATCATTTTATCTTTTTTAGTTAGTGCATGTAGATAACCTTCTTTTTATAAAATAGAGATCTGTTTATGGTAATTATTTTTCTTTGTGGTATCCTTTTCTACATTAACTAATGGCAACATCTTTTAGTTACTTCCCTTTATGAATTATGACATTCACAATTATCATGATAAAGAACTCATTTTATAATATAACTCTAGAGATCTAGACTATAAATATAAACATACTTAACTAGATATAAGTGAAGATACCTGTTTATACATTATACCAAGGACAACAAAATTGCCTCCAAACATTGACACCAGTACCTTTGAGTAGTTATGTCCAAAACACAGATTTTGAGACAAGTTACATGACACGGTCTTGTTACTTATCTTTAAGTCAAGTCACTAGCCTGCTTGAGAAATCTTGCCTCTTGTGTCTATGTTAGAATAGTAATGAATTAAGAATACCATTGAGTAATGGTTCTTATATCGATGGATAACAATGAACACAACCTGAAAACAGAATATGAAAACAGTGAGTCCTCTGTTACACAAATAAAAGGAAAACAAGAATGAAATTTACATATTCAATTTATAGGTATTTAAGAGTCTTCCTCAATAGACTCAACGTATCATATTATATTTTTTATTTATTTCTTTTCCTATTTTGAAGTATTGGTAATCATTTGTATGTTGGACTTGGGAAATTTTCATACTACTAAGTTGAGTTTTCCTTTGGAAATTGTTGTTTTATCTATAGGTCAATGCCTCTTTTCCATCAACAAATATCATCGTAGCTAACGTTATTATGAACTCAGAGACATTGAGTGGTGTACAACAGAAAATAATGGCTGAAAAGCTGTTGTAGAGAGTCCAGTGAGAAAGTTAACCGTATGTATATAAATGAGTTGTAGTTCCTTATCAATTTACATTACAATTTTTGTGTTGTAAATGCCATTTGCAACTCATGAGGTACATATTTTTTTTGTCTCACCATAATATCAATGCTTTTGCAGGGTGAGTACTGTTGATGAGACTACAACAATAGCTAAGTGCATGAATGATTTTCAACACCTTGGTTGTTTAATGTAAGTTACATGGCATTTAGATAAAGGTTCAATTTTACATGGACCAATCCTAAATTTGTTCATTGTAGACTTATGTCCTTTATAGCAATTAGATTTAATAGTTAAAGTTTTCAATGACCCAGATTTTTAAAGGGCTATTTGTATGCTAACTTGTAAGACCATTAAAAAGTTATTTTCTTGACAGTTTTTCAAGAGTGCTGAAATTCATTTATTGGCTACTGGCTACATCATCTAGATTTTTTGATCTAGGAGATATGTTTTTGTTTTAGGTTGCAATGTTTTTTTTCTGCTATTTATGTATTTACAGTATACTTTGCTGCGAGGTGCTTGGACATAGCTAGTGGTTTAGTTTTTTTTTTTGTTACTTTCATAGTTTTAGTTACACTTTTTATTGATGAATGTTTTTTGTTTACAAAAAATAGTAATTGTAGTTTTTAGGCAAAGAATATTGACCTTAGAAAGGATTTAAAACTTCAAATTAAAACTTAAAAGAGCAAAAATAAAGAACAAAAATTTGTTGTTTCTGATTGATGTATTACTATTGAATTGTATATATTTACAAACAAATTGACTGTGCAAAAGTTTTCTATCATCGAAAGATCCCTAAGATATAGTCGCGATGTTCAAAAGACATACTTTGGTTTTAACCAAGCGTCTAAATACATTCTTCAAATCATTAAGAACAAAAATTTGTTGTTTCTAATTGATGTATTACTATTGAATTGTATACTTACTATTTACATACAAATTGACTGTGCAAAAGTTTTCTATCCTTTCAATGACATTCTCCAAAGTTTCTAGTCTTTTACGTGCAGCTTGCATATTAGAAACATTAGAACCTTATCTTAAAAGGCTGTCCAAAGTTGCTTTCATACACTTCCATTCATTGAAACTCTCCAACATGCTCTCACATGATGTTACCATCTTATTCATCAACTTTGCCACTCTCAACCATTTGGTTGACTTTGACTTTGATGCACACAAGAAAGACAAATGGGAATGAAAGATAGACATGTTCATTACAATGACTTCTCTAATAACTCTTATTACATCAACAAGTTCTTGATCTTAATTCAAAACTGTTGATGCTCCAAATTTACTTTCCATTTGTTTCAAGATGTGATCAACTTCGTGATATTTTTCATTTTTAGTGTGAAGAAGTTGTATTCATATACACTTGTTTTAATGCTTGAATTTCCCTCTCTTTCTAAGATAAGAATGAAACGCTTCAACAATTTCTTTGATTTGTAAAATGGTGTCTCTTATGATGCCACATATATCCAAAATTTTGACTGAACCATCATACAACTCTTGTACACATTTCTCACCTTGTTGAGAAATGGCCTTATGTGTTGATGACATACTAAGAAGATCTTCAAGAAATGAAAGACCAATAATTAATGATTAAATCAGATGTGGATGTTGATGTGGATTCACATGTCTTGATTTTGCATAGATCTTGTTGTATTCTAGTGGGGTTGGGATGAGACTTAGAAGGAAATATGTTTAAGTGAACATGGTACTTTGTTGACATATTTTTCTATTTAATTTGTTTTTTGTTCTTTATTTTTTCTATGATAATTGTAAAGCTAGCTTAATGTTTGTGTGATGTTACCAAGTCCTTGACTCTATCTTTATATAAGAGCTAGTCAATCGTGATATTGGTTGATAAAAAATTAAATTCATGTAATAAGACAATAAAACAGGCGACACTTGTTAATCACAGTGTACAACATGTGGTGCATGCATGAATTTTCCTTTGAATATGTAACGTGGTAACATGTCTACCCAACATTGTGAATATGTGAATGATATTTATTTATTACGTGTGATATTCTGTAAGATGCTATGATACTGAAATGAGTTTGAGGTGCCCGATGAGTATACCTGACATGTCTTCCTAGTGTTGGCAATCACAAAACCTTATGAGTCATCAATTAGTTTGTCTTCTTTGCTGCCACATTACCGTCCATCATTTGAAATATATAATTGGTGTTGCTTGTTGCTCTGAGATTTGTGTAGTGGATTGTCTCAATATGAATGAGCTGTAGACGATAATATGTTGTTTTAATATAAGGTTGGGATCCCGATCATATGGTATAGAAAAATGTACAATAATTGAAGGGGTATTTAAGTTAAATAAAATTTAGAAAATAAAACGATGACCAAATTTGTAGCCCTTAGATTAAAAATGTTTTTGTACTTCTGTCAAAAATTAGGAATCTGTTTGCACGAGTGGAATATGCTTTTTTCCACCTTTTTTTTTGTTGAAATAGAATAGTTTAGGTGGATTGAGACAACATTAGGGAATGAGAAAATCTAAGACTCAAAGAGTACTTAAATAGGTACTAACATATTACCTACCAATAAAACTTTCATACATGCAATAGAATTTAGGTTTAGGTTCTTGTGAAAGATTAGCTAAATTCATACCATCGAATAATGACTTATATCTTTTTAACGTAAAGTTTGATTTTTTTTTTTGTCACGATGAAGTTGATCTTAACATAGAGTATTTTTTAAAACATTGTCGATTGTAATGAGTGTAGCTTGTTCCTCTCATCTCTTTAAAACACATTTTTATTATGAATGCACTACCACTATTATACTCAGATGAGAAAGAGTCATAATATTTCAGTTCTTTTCCTATTTATTTTAGTTCTCAAATTAAGAGCATAAGCCTACAAGGTTCTTAGGCAATTACATTGGAAGGAGAAAAATTCATAGTATAAAAAATAATGTCTCACTTAGAGAGATGAGCTAGAGAAAAAGAAAGATAAGAAATAAATTGACGCATGAAAATGGATTGAATACAAAAACAAGAATCTAGTAAAACAATTGAAGACAACAAACAAGTTAGTTGTAGGGACATACTCGGTAAAGTATTTAATGGTCCTGAATATTCTGGTTGTGTGAGGGGGAAAAGATTTGGCGTAACTCCAACCTCCTATTTTTCACAAGAGAAGCGCACAAATCCATTTAATGAGGAAGTAATAGAGAAGCTCAAAAACCTAACAGAGCAAGTGGCATTCTTGGTGAAGACAAATAAAGAAAAGCAACTTCCGGATAAGCTCCAACGTGAAATGCAAATGGAGAGTGAAAACGCTAGTTGCAACATTTGTCTTAAAAGTCTCCCAGAGGTAATTAATTACTTAATAAAATAAGAAATTCATTCAACCTAATTGTTTCACAAACTTATTTATTAACTATTGATTTAGGGTGTCTCTACTTGCGTGCTCTATTTATCCTCCCCTACTCATCACAGGGTTGAAAAAGGAACATTGTACAATACTTTGGGAGAAGTATTGCACAACACTCCGATCCCTGTCGATCATGTCAAAGTATCACTCGTGATTGCTTTTGAACCAAATGCATCGTTGTCTATACCGAACAACAATGGAGATATGAAGTATTTAGGAGAAGCAATAGGTAGTTATGTGGCATGACCCAAAAATATTGTTGCCCTTGATAAGATATGTTTAATTGAAATGTATGTTTAATTGATATGTATATATAATTGCACGATAGATGATTATGATTGATTATATTTAATTGCTGATTTTTCCGCTATTAACTTTAATTTCACATTTATTTAGATTCATACAAAGTTTAAAGGGAATGACAAGAAGATTTCCCGCAACGAGTCAGTTACGTCACCGGAAAACGTTTGTCACATTTATTCTGGTTGGTTTGTCATTTTTTTCAGATTCAATTAACTAACAAACTGATTAACCTCATTTTTTTTTTTCAGATTCAATCAAAACCACCCGCACAGCAAACCTACCAGAATAAAGCCGCACCACATTTGGATGTTCATGGTAAAAATAAAGCTGACAAACTTCAAATTTTGGAAGGTAAGATAGGAGTAAATCAGTTGCTTCTCCTAAAATAAGTCATCCACGTCTTGCTCGATTTGGATCGTTCCTTAATATACAAGCAAAAACGAATATGGACAACAACGATTCACGTATTATAAGCATGGAGAAAGCTATTTTCGGAGATGAGTATGAAGAACTACTTGAAAATGAGCACATATACAAATTTCTCAATCATAAGAAACTGAGTTCTACTATCATCAGCTTATACATTAGGTAAAATACTTTATTTAATATAAAAATTACTTTTAATTGCATTTATTGGTAGTTAATTTATTTTATTGGTAATTAATCTAATTTTACATTTTCATTGAAGGTTTTTGTATGAGAAGTTGGTGTGCACGCACAATTTGTTAAATATATTTTCATTCTTGTCTCCGCATAAGCTTTCAATGTTTAAACTCGATCCAGTTAATGTAAAGAAATATGTTGTAGATATCCTATTGGAAAATAAAGAGAAGAATAAGTTTTCCTTGCGCCATATAATTCAGGGTAATTATATATTCTTTATTTATATCTTTTTTAATTTATGATATCTTAATTTATTAGTTGTGTAAACAAAACTGCCAACCAAATTTTTGTTGTTGTAGGGCACATTGGGTTTGTCTGTAATCAGTGCGAACTCTGAAGTTATATTTATCTATTTCTTATATATATATATATATATATATATATATATATATATAATTTGTTTGTTAATGCTATAATAATCACATTTATTTGATATTGCTTTACAAGTTTTTCGAGCTCAAAGGGATGCTACAGTGTCGAAGCAAATGTCAAATAACATCATATGGGTTCCAATAAAAGTTTGAAATATATGCCTTTAAAATTTCATTAATAATTAATGCACAAATATTTATTGACTTATATATTTTATTTTATAGTGCCCTCGTCAAATTAACAACATAGACTATGGGTACTATATATTGCGATTCATGAATGAGATTGTTGATATGAATCAAACTATAATCCCAGAAAATTATTTGATTTGCTGGAAATGAAAATTATTTGATTTGCTGGAAAATTGGCATGCTTCTAGGTTGTGAATATGTAAATGTAGAAAACATGTGTTATGTCGCAAGGTTCTGTTGTGAATATGTAAAGTTATATAGTTCTGTGTTTTTGTGAATATGTAAATGTAAAAAATATATAATTATGTCAATATCATTTGCTGTTTGTAAACTGATTGTGTCAATATGTAAAATTACAAGTTTGTTGTGAACTGATTGTGTCAATACGTAAAGTTATAAAGTTATGTAGTTCTGTTGTTGTGAACTAATTGTGTCAATATGTAAAGTTACAAGTTTGTTGTTGTTGCTGTTTAAATAAAAAATATAGTAATTGTGTCAAAATCATGTGCTAGATGAAAATAATTTTGGAAAAAAAATTAAAAGAGAGCGCTCTTAAAAAAAATGCCATAAAAAATCTATTTATGCAAACAAGCGTTATTTTAAAAATTTCATTTACAGCGTTTTTTTAATAACAATGGAATAAGAATGTACCTATTATAAGAATGCACCTATTACAACACTTTTATTGAAAAAACGTTGTAAAACGTGCATAAAAATGCACTTATTATAGCGTTTTTTTCGAAAAAGCGTTATAAAACTAGTACAACAAGCAGCACGTTTTTAGAAGGGATTTATAGCGCTCTTTTATTTTAAATAGCTTGTTGTATCTTTTTAAAGCGCTAGATACTACAACGCTTAATTTTACATAAACAAAATGCTGTAAATGACTTAAAAAAAGAGCTGTAAAATACTATTTTTTCACATAGTGATTGTTCTCATATTTCTAATTTAATTAACAGTTAAGAGAATTTTCAGTCCTTAAATCATATATTGTTTGTGTAATATGAAATATTATATCTCTACCATAATATTAATGATATTCTCTCTACCATATATGTATTTTACCACTAAATTTCTCATTTAATTGATGTGTTAATTGTAAATTATATTACCTTTTCAAAAGAATTATTGCGTTTGATTATCTTTAAAATGTGTACACTTTACGTTAAATTTTAAATATTAATTTATATACAATCTCAATTTTATATCTAATATAATAGTTAGATGATGGTTTTCAATAGGATACAAAATTAATTGGAAGTTATTCTACTATACTATTGTGTAGTTTATGCAAAATGCAGTCTTTTATGTTATTTTATTGAGCCAACATTTATAATTATAAATTTATAATATTCTATTTGTATTCATAGGTAAATATGTAATAGGTACAATTAATTAAAGAATGGAAAATTATCCAAAATAAATATTTCTTTAGAAATGATAGCTTAATAAAATAAAAAGTATTAGAAGTTAGTCAAAAGATTAAAAAAATACTTTAAATAAATAAGGTTTGAACATTATTAATGTCAAAAGTATTTTGGATTATGATAATATTGAAGATTGTCTCTTTGCTTATAAATAAGTACATAGTGTTTAATTGTATGAGTCATTGTAAGATACACAATTTGATTTTCTGTGAACACCAATCCTTGCTATTATGGAAAATATGTCAAAAATGTTCATGAAGTTAATAGCGTTACTTTTAATCATTGCAGGTGCTATGGTTGTTAATGGAGATTTACCACCATGTTGCATGTTTGGTGGTTCAATGTGCGAACCAGTTGCATGTAGTACGTGGCCATGTTGCCGTCACCCTCCGTCTAGAGATATAAAGTCTTAAAACAATTTGTATCTCTTCTATTTTAGCACCAACCATTTTGTAATTAATGAACTCTGTATCGTATAATAATTGCATCAATAAAATTGGTTAATAACATATCATTTCTTTTCTATGTTCGTTTTCCCTTTTATTATATATATAAATATATATATAAACAAAACACAATCACCCCAAAAATAAAATAAAAAAAGCTTAGTTTAGAATTTGCTTAATTCTAAAGTACCTCTTATATTTTAAAAATAACGAAGTATATAAAAATGCTTTTATGACAAGCGCTGTTGTAGGGTCATATAGTGTTTGTGTATAATGTTTACAAGGCTTTTACACAAGCGCTATAAAATGAAGCGCCCTCGCATAATATTTACAACACTTTTTTCACAAACGTTGTAAAATACATGCACTTTCAAATAATTAAATGACATATTACAGCGCTTTCAAATAATTAAATGACTTATTATAACGCTTTTTTTTACAAGCGTTGTAAAAGACATGCGCTTTCAAATAATTAAATGACCTATTAGAGCGCTCTTGTTACAAGGCTGTAAAAGTCTTGCGCTTTCACATAATTAAATGATCTATTAGAGCGCTTATTTCACAAGCGCTGTAAAATCATTAACTTTAAATAAAAATCATTTACTTTAAATAAATAAAAACAAATTTACGAACCCTCATCACCTATACTATGGGAACCCTCCTCTCCTCTATGTACTGTGTGGTCATCTACTGCTCCCCCTTTAAAAAAAATTGTATACGTTGTCTGAGGTACTGTATTTATTAATTTGTTGTTGTCAAAAAATCTTTAGTTTTTTAATAATTGAAAACTAATAAATTATTACATAATAAATTTTTTCTTTTTGAAATTTTTGATATGTTCTATTTTGAAATCTTTTCTGTTTTGAAATTGTTCCATAATAATGGACTTGGTTTCCATTTTCCAATATTAGATTTTCATATATTATGGACTGGAAATGGATGTCTGTCAATCTATTGTCAAAAGAGTATGAAAATGGAGTGAAGGAGTTTGTTGAGTTTGCAGTGAAGAATGCTAAAGATCCAAATATATTCGTTTGTCCTTGTTTAAAATGTTGTTTTGCAAAACGCGTTAGAGAAGATGAATTGGAAGAACATTTAGTATGGAATGGAATTGATCAAAGCTATACATGTTGGATAAGACATGGTGAGAAAAAAAAAAGGAAACATTAATTTTGAGAATGGTTCGACATATGCTTCAACTGACTTCGATACAGATACATATGAGCCGGACCGAGTTGAGGAGATTGCAAAAAAAATTAAAGAAGGTCTTCAGGATTGTCCTAAAATGTTTGAGACTTTGTTGACTGATGCAGAGAAACCATTATATAATGGTTGTACTAAATTCACAAGACTGTCGACGATATTAAAGTTGTACAACTTAAAAGCGAGTAATGGATGGTCTAATAAAAGCTTCACATAATTATTAACACTCTTAAAAGATATGTTGCCAAATGATAATGAACTTCCCAATCGAACCTACGAGGCTAAACGAATTTTGTGCTCTATTGGCATGAGTTACGAAAGGGTTCATGCATGTCCTAACAATTGCATTTTATTTCGAAACGAATATGAATTACTAAAGGCGTGTCCGAAATGTAATGTCTCTCGATATAAGAAGAAAGAATCTACTCCAACAAAATTCGTGTGATCGTTTCCTATAATATCAAGATTTAGGCGCATGTATCGCAGTAAAGAAGATTCTAAACACTTGAGATGGAATGTTTCGACACCCTGCAGATTCCCTACGATGGGAAAAAATTAATCACGAGTATCCTGAATTCGGGATAGATTCAAGAAATCTAAGACAGCGATTTCTACTGATGGAATGAATCCACATGGTCTTCAAAGCATCTCACACAACATGTGGCCAGTGATTTTGTTGATTTATAACCTACCTCCATGGTTATGTATGAAGCGTAATTTTATGATGTTGTCTTTGTTAATTTTTGGATCCAAACAACAGGAGAATGATATCGACGTATAATTGACTCCTTTAATTGAAGATTTAAAAATTATGTGGGAGACAGGTGTGGAAGTTTATGATGGGTATAAGAAATAATGTTTCAATTTAAGCGCTATAAAAGATTCTTTTAAAAATAAAATAAGGAGGTCTTCTAGAGCGCTTATTTGAAAAAGCATTGTAAAAGGCTTTAAAAAAACACATTCATATAACATAAGAAAACAAAGAGGTCTTTTAAAACGCTTATTCTAAAAGCGCTGTAAGAGAGCCTTTTTAAAAATAAAATATAGAGACCTTTTAGAGCGCTTTTCCAACAAGCGCTGTAAAATGCTTCTAAAAAAGCGTTGTAATAGGGTTTTATATATAACAATAAACCGCTTCAGTTTCCTCTTCATTACGTAAACTTCACTATCATCTCCTCTTCATCAGTCTTCTCTTCCTTTGCGAACCCTATCATCTCTTTCATTACGAACCTTATTTCCACGATAATTTCTACCTGCTCGAACCATGTTTCCATCCATGATTATATTTCCCATTACACACCATATCTTTTAATTGAAATACGTAACTCTCATTACATATTTCTTTGAATCATATTTTTACAAATCGTATTTCTGCGAACCCTCATTTATGCGCATTACGTATTTCTTCGAACCCTCACTATTCATGTATTAATGTTATTAATTTTTTGTTATCACTAAAATGTATGTTAAGCTTGTTTAAGTTATACTGATACATACTTAGAATACTGCATGTTGAGCTTGTTGAAGTTATATTGAACTGCATGTTGAACTTGTTGTAGATAAATGGATACCACCAAACATTTAGATTGTCAAAATGAGGAAGTTGTCAAAACTAAGACTTATGAAAATGAAGTCAAACGTGGTGCAACTATAATGTAAAAGGTCATAAAAGCAAGGAGCAGTAGCATTAAATTTGAGGTATACTATAATCTGTTTGCTGTTTATTTTTTATCTTTTTTGAAGCATGTACTTACTATATGAGTTTATTAGGTTGGATGGAATGAGAGTGGTCAGCCAATTGACCCCAACAGCTTCATGTTTGTAAGTTACATTGGGGCTGTTGTTCGTCAGAATATACCCATTACCATTGATGATTAGAGAGATAAGGCGTTGAAGGATGTAAAAGATATACTGTGGAATAATATACAAGTGACGTTTTTGATCCACTCTTTTGTCATTTATAATTTTTTTCATTGTAATACTTTACTCTTTACTCAAACTATATCTTTATTTCGCTTACAGACTGCTTTTACACAATTGTTATTTTTTTATATAGAATATAAGGAAAATCGCGAGAGGGCAAAAAATCCGACGCACCCATACAAAAAATCACGTATGGGATATGCACGTCTAGAGCAAAGACTTGTAAGTAATTAAACATCGTTTTTATATCTAATATTTTGTATTACAAACTATAGTTTCTAACTAATATTTTATTTATGATCTTAAAGAATAGCGACAAGACACCAAATCCGATCAACCGTTGGGTCATCATATCTTGTGGAAGGAAGCTCATGTAAATAAGGATGGAGTGGTTGATAACGAAAATGTTCAAAAAGTAATAGAACTTTGTGTAAGTATATTATCACTTTAATATTTTTTAATATTATATTTTATCACTTTAATATTGTATTTTATCACTTTAATGATATTGAACTTATCTTTTTAATCCTACATGTATTTTAGGAGAATATCGAACAAAGTTCGGAAAATCAAGAGGACAACAAAGCTAGTTGTAGGGATATTCTCAATAAAGTGTTTAATGTTCCTGAGTATTCCGATCACGTAAGGGGAAAGGATTTGGCGTAACTCCTAAAAGTTATTTTTCACAAGAGAAGCGTTAAAATCCATCCAATGAGGAATTATTAGAGAAGCTCAAACTCCTATCCGAGCAAGTGATACTCTTGGTGAATACAAATAAAGACAAGCAACTCCCATATCAGCTCCAACGTGAAATACAAATGGAGAGTGAAAACGTGAGTTGCAACATTGGTCTCAAAAGTCTTCCCGAGGTAATTAATTACTTACTTATGTAATTACTTATGTATTAACTATACTTATGTATTAACCATACTTATGTTTTAACCATTAATTTAGGGTGTCACTTCTTGCGTGTTGTACTTATCCTCCCCTACTCATTGGAAGGTCGGAAAAGGAAAATTGTTCAATACTTCAGGATAAGTATTGCACAACACACCGATCCCTATGGGTCATGTCAAAGTATCACCAATTATTGCTTTGTAACCAAATGCACCGGTTCCTATACCAGACAACGATGGCGATATGAAGTTTTTGGGCAAAGCAATTGGTAGTTACGTGGCATGGCCCACACATCTTGTTGCCCTAGATAAGGTATATTTATTTGCTGATTTATTTCTGCTCCTAACTTTAATTTCACATTTATATTTAGATTCTGAAAAAGCTTAAAGGGAATGATAAAAAGATTCAAAGAAACGAGTCAATTACATCGCTCGAAAAGGTTTGTCACATTTATTCCCTAAGGTTTGTCATTTATTCAGATTCAATAAACTAACATGTAACCTCATTTTTTCAAATTCAATCAAATAAACCACCCGGACAACAAAATAAAGCCGGAAAAACTCAAAAATTGGAAGGTAATAGAGTTGGCAAACTACAAAAGCTTGAGGGTATAAAGCTGCCAAAGTTGCAGCTAGAAAAATGGATCGGGGACAATCAATCGTTGCTGCTCCTAAAATAAGTCAGCCATACCTTGCTAAATACAGGGCGTGTCTTGACATCCAAGTAGTGGGCAGCAACTACGATTCACGCATCATAACCATGAATAAAGCTATATTTGGAGATGAGTATGAAGAATTTCTTGAAAAGGAGCGAGCACATCTACGAACTTCTCAACCATAAGGAGCTAAGTGCTATTGTCATCAGCTTGTACATTAGGTAAAAAAATACTTTTTATTGGATTTATTGGTAGTTAATTAAATTTATTGGTAATTAATCTAAGTTGAAATTTTCATTGAAGGTTTTTGTATGAGAAGTTGGTGTGCACGCGCAAATTGTCAAATAGATATTCATTCTTGTCCCCGCATAAGCTTTCGATGTGTAAATTCGATCCAGTGAATGTAAAGAAATACATTATAGATATGTTATTAGGAAATATAGAGAAAGATAAGTTGTTCTTTGCACCATATAATTCAAGGTACGTAATTATATATTATTTATTTATATCTTTTTTAATTTATGAGATCTTAATTTATTAGTTGTGTAAACAAAATTTCCAACCAAATTTTTTGTTGTTGTAGGGCACATTGGGTGCTATTTGCAATCAATGTGACCTCTGAAGTTATATACTATTTGGATCCCTTGCACGAAAATTACAACAACACTCCGATATAAAGACTGTGTTCGACATGTAAGTAATATTCATTTATTTCCTACATATATATATATATATAATGTGTTTGTTAATGCTATAATAATCACATTTATTTATTCGATAGTGCTTTACAAGTTTTTCGAGCTCAAAGAGGTGCTATAGTGTCGAAGGAAAAGTCTAATAACATCACATGGATTCCAATAAAGGTTTGAAATATATGCTTTTATATTTTCATTTACAAATATATGCGTTTACAATCAATGCACAAATATTTTATTGACTTATATGTTTTATTTTATAGTGCCCTCGTCAAACTAACAACATCGACTATGGGTACTATGTATTGCGATTCATGAAGGAGATTGCTGACAGGAATCAAACTATTATCCCATAAACGGTACGGTATTTTCATTATATGATTTTCATATATAAATTATCTATATATTTGATTCTAACTTAATATGTTCAATTTTTGTATTGCACAGTACTTTGACAATTCCAGTTCAACATACTCTGAGAAAGATCTAATGGAATTAAAGGAAGACTGATGTCAGTATGTGCTTGAAATGAAGATTATTTGAATTGTTGGGAAATAGCATGCTGCAAGGGATCTGAATATATGGTAGCTAGTTATGTTCTCTGTACTCTATTAGTTATATGTATATGAATAGGCACAATATATGAATATGTATATGTGCTGTTGTACAATATCTGAATATGTATATGTAGTTAAGTTACATATGTATCTGAATGTTCTATTGTAAATTAATATATAAGGTTAAGTTATATAGTTCTATTTTTGTGTACTGATTGTGTGAACTTTTTCTGAATATATATTTGAATATGTTCTATTGATGTGTGAACTGATTCTGAATGAAAATAATTTTGAAAAAAAAATTAAACAAAGCTTTCTAAAAATATGCCATAAAAAACCAAAAAGCGCTTTTTCAAAAATTTAATTTACAACGTTTTTACATTCAAAAAAAATTGCAACTTTTACAGTGTTTTTTTGAAAAAGTGCTGTAAATAGTCACATTTTACCGCGCTTATATGAAAAGCGTTGTAAAATATGCAGTATAATGCATATATTGGGTGTACATTTTACAGTGCTTATATGAAAAATGCTGTAAAATGTGCACTCAGTATATGCATTATAATGCACCTTTTACAACGCTTATATGAAAAGTGCTGTAAAATGTGCACTATAATGCATATATTGAGTGTACATTTTACGGCCCTTTTTCAAATAAGGTTTGTAAAAAGTGGCAATATAATTATATATTGTAAAATGTGCACCAATTATATGCATTATAATGTACCTTTTACAGCGCTCTTTTCAATAAGCGTTGTAAAATGTGCATAATAATGCATATATTGGGTGCACCGTTTACATGGCTTTTTAAATAAGCGCTGTAAAACGTGCATAACAAGCGCGAATATATCTGCATGTTTTATAGCGCTTTTTGATTTTAAAAAAGCGTTGTTGTATCTCTTTCCAGCACTCGATTCTACAACGCTTTTTTTTAAAGAAAAAACGCTGTAATTGATTAAAAAAAGCGCTGTAAAATTCTATTTTTCGCGTTGTGTGTATATGTTGGTTTACGTTTAGTTATCATAGAAAATTACTAATAAATTAAGAAATGAAAAATATATTTTTCTTTGTCTGCTAAACCTAAAAGAATTCATTTTTTTATTTATATTTTGTTGTCTAAAAGTAAGCATGCCTATCTATCCTTATTGCAACTTACAAGTGTTATTATTCATTTACCTCAAAATGAATTTTATTTAGTTGTCGTTATAAACCCAAAAATATAATGATCTAATCATAGTTATTATTAAAAATTAACTAGCCAATTTTTAATTATATATTTTGTTTTCTCTTTCTATTAGGAACTCACATTTTTAGTTGTCACATGCATGATATTGATAATAATAATAGCTCACTCAACTTCTTCCTTTGCTCTACATCACTTTTTTTTGTTATATAATTTGTGGTGTAGTTTATTATGACATATAAGGGTTTTTATTTGATGTTGTTGATGATATTCACTTTAATATGACAAAAATACTCATTCATCTTTTAATTAAACCAATTATTTGATGTTGTTGAATTCTTAAAACATTACAGCTTTTATATGAATATTATACCAATCATTTTATATTTGAGAAAAATTATATCTCATATATAATAATTACTTTAAAAATTATATCACTTATCCAGGTAACGTAACTAGCATTCATATCGTTAAAATAATAAAGGGAAAATGTTGAATCTCTTTAACTCATTACTATTCAACTTTAGTATTAAAAATGAACTTTATATTATAAATAATCATATGTTTATTCAAAAATTGTAGGAATTGCTCAATGAACTCGTTGGATGATAGTTTGGTAAAGGGTAACATTGTTGTCTGTGAAGGAAGACTAGGAACCCCAGAAGCCTTTAGAGCTGGTGCTGTGGGTTTCTTAATACAAGGTCAAACTTCAATGGATAAATAGATAAAGCTTTAAAGTTGAAAAAAAAAAGTATTGTCTATTTTATGGTCTAATTATTTAATTAATGAATAAAAAATATTATGAATTATTTACAGGTGATATTAACGGTTGTAAAGAAAAAAATTGACCGATTGTTCAAAATTGTTTAGTTACTATTTCAAAAATAATTTACATATTAAAGTTGACATGCAGTGCGCATCTACTCATAATGAGATAATATAATTCAAAGTTTATTTTATTTGAGCTGAAATTAATTTAAATATTTTGGACTAATATAAATATATTTGTGTTGCAGCTAAACAGATGAGGCCAAAAAATAATAATGATGCAGAATTTGCTTATGGAGCTGGTCAAATTGACCCTGTCAAGGCAGTAAATCCTGGCTTAATATATGACGCCAGTGAAACTGACTATGTGACATTTTTATGTGGACAAGGTGTCAATGGGTCAGTTTTACAACAAATCACAGAGGATGAAAATAGTTGCTCTAAGACATCGACGACAAGGGATTTAAATTATCCTTCATTTGCTATCAAAGCTCCACGCCCAAAGCATTATGTAAGTGGAAGCTTCAAAAGGATCGTTACAAATATTGGCTTGCCAATGTCTACATATAGAGCAATTGTGACAACTCCTAAAGGACTCAATATTTATGTAAAGCCCAATGTTTTGTCATTCACTTCACGGGAAGAAAACTAGACTTATGTTCTCACTATAGAAAGATCAATGAAGGAGTCTATAGGTTCAGCATTTTTGGTTTGGGATAATGGTAATATTCAAGTGAGAAACCCAATCATTGTTTTTGACGAAAGAGCATAAAAGGGCAAGGGCACCAATTTATGTTGTATAAATTTCATATACATTGTAATGTTTAATTTATTATTTTATATTATTATTGAATAAGTTATATACTTTTGTGGAAATGAAAATTAAATTGTATACTTGTTAAAAGCATATGAAATACTGTATGTATATCTTGTTCATTAAGTCATGATCTTACTCATAATATTGTTTTGTTTGACCCACATCTAATCTAATGTATCGTACAAAAACAAAAATAATAGCAATACAACACTTTAGTGACTAAGCAATGCACTTCTTGTAAAAAAAAAAAAAAAAAAGAACTAAGCAATGCAATTCAGTCAACTCATAAGAACTCATCTTTCATCTTCCACACACCTTTCAAAAGTTATATAGGCCCACGTGGCCTTATGGTCTTATTCATTTAAGTTGGTTACTTAGAGTCCATCTTATTATTTAGATATTTTTTTCCTTGACTATATATTTTTAACATACTTGTTAAATGTGGATGAACACATCCATGAAAATTTTGATTGAATTGGCTTTGGTGGATTAGTGAGGAATGGAGATGTTGTCTGGATTAAAGGACACCTTGGTTTTATTGGTTTTTTGCCAAGTAGAATGATAACCTTAGTTAGTGTGGGTTAGAAAAAATCTATTGTCCATTAGGAAAAAAGGATTATATAATATAAAAGGTATTTTAGAATTAAGCAAATTCTAAACTAAGCTTTTTTTTTGTGTGTGTGTGATTGTGTTTTCTTTATATATATATATAATAAAAGGGGAAAGGAACAGAGAACAAGAAATGATATTTTATTAACCAATCTTATTGATGCAATTATTACATGATATAGAGTTCATTTATTAAAAAATAATTGGTGCTAATACTTTTTATTTTATTAAGCTATCATATAATTTACAATTAACACATCAGTTAAATGAGAAATTTAGTGGTAAAATACATATATGGTAGAGAGAATATCATTAATATTTTGGTAGAGATATAATATTTCATATTACACAAACAATATATGACTTAAGGACTGGAAATTCTCTTAAATATTAAATAAATTAGAAATACTAGAAAAACCACTACGCGAAAAATAGGATTTTACAGCGCTTTTTTTAAGTCATTTACAGTACTTTTTTCAAAAAAATTAAGCGTTATAATATCTAGCGCTTTAAAAAGATACAACGGCGTTCTTTAAAATAAAAAAACACTGTAAATCACTTCTAAAAACGTGCTGCTTGTTGTACTAGTTTTATAGCGTTTTTTTAATAAAAGTATTGTAATAGGTGCATTCTTATTCTATTGTTATTAAAAATACGCTGTAAATGAAATTTTTAAAATAACGCTTGTTTGTATAAACAGATTTTTTATGGCATTTTTTTAAGAGCGCTGTCTTTTAATTTTTTTTTTTAAAATCATTTTCATCCAGCACATGATATTGACACAATTACTATATTTTTCATTTAAATAGCAACAACAACAAATTTGTAACTTTACATATTGACACAATCAGTTTACAAAAAGAAAACTACATAATTTTATAACTTTACATATTGGCACAATTAGTTCACAACAAACTTGTAATTTTACATATTGACACCATCAGTTTACAAACAACAAATGATATTGACACAATTACATATTTTTTACATTTACATATTCACAAAAACACATAACTATATAACTTTACATACTTACAACAGAACCTTGCAACATAACACATCTTTTCTACATTTACATATTCACAGCCTGGCAGCATGCCAATTTTCCAGCAAATCAAATAATTTTCATTTCGATCACATACTTACACTAGTCAAAGTATGTTGTACTCGAATTGTCAAAGTATTGTGCGATATAAAATTTGAACATAAATAAGTTAGAATCAAATATATACATAGTTTATATATGAAAATCAAAATATAATAAAAATATTGTAGCATCCCTTTGAGCTCGGAAAACTTGTAAAGCAATATCAAATAATTGTGATTATTATAGCATTAACAAACACATTATATATATATATATAAAAAAAAAAAAATGAATATAACTTCAGAGGTCGCACTGATTGCAAATAACACCGAATGTGCCCTACAACAACAAAAATTTGGTTGGCAGTTTTGTTTACACAACTAATAAATTAAGATCTCATAAATTAAAAAAGATATAAATGAAGAATATATAATTACCCTGAATTATATGGCGCAAGGAAAATTTATTCTTCTCTTTATTTCCCAATAGGATATCTACAACATATTTCTTTACATTAACTGGATCGAGTTTAAACATTGAAAGCTTATGCGGAGACAAGAATGAAAATCTATTTAACAATTTGCACGTGCACACCAACTTCTCATACAAAAACCTTCAATGAAAATGTAAAATTAGATTAATTACCAATAAATTAAATTAACTACCAATAAATGCAATTAAAAGTAATTTTTATATTAAATAAAGTATTTTACCTAATGTATAAGCTGATGACAGTAGAACTCAGTTTCTTATGATTGAGAAGTTCGTATATGTGCTCTTTTCAAGTAGTTCTTCGTACTCATCTCCGAAAATAGCTTTCTCCATGCTTATGATACGTGAATCGTTGTTGTCCATATTCATTTTTGTTTGTATATCAAGGAACGATGCAAATCGAGCAAGACATGGATGACTTATTTTAGGAGAAGCAATCGATTTACTCCAATCTTACCTTCCAAAATTTGATGTTTGTCAGCTTTATTTTTACCACGAACATCCAGGTGTGGTGCGGCTTTATTTTGGTAGGTTTGTTGTGCGGGTGGTTTTGATTGAATTTGAAAAATGAGGTTAATCAGTTTGTTAGTTAATTGAATATGAAAAAAATGACAAACCTACCAGAATAAATGTGACAAACCTTTTCCGGTGACGTGACTGACTCGTTGCGGGGAATCTTCTTGTCATTCCCTTTAGACTTTATATGAATCTAAATAAATGTGAAATTAAAGTTAATAGCGGAAAAAATCAGCAATTAAATATAATCTCAATCATAATCATATATTGTGCAATTATATATACATATCAATTAAGCATACATTTCAATTAAACATATCTTATCAAGGGCAACAAGATTTTTGGGCCATGCCACGTAACTATCTATTGCTTCTCCCAAATACTTCATATATCCATAGTTGTTCGGTATAGGAAACGGTGCATTTGGTTCAAAAGCAATCATGAGTGATACTTTGACATGGCTTACAGGGATCAGAGTGTTGTGCAATACTTCTCCCAAAGTAATGTACAATGTTCCTTTTCCAACCTTGCAATGAGTAGGGGAGGATAAATACAACACGCAAGTAGAGACACCCTAAATCAATGGTTAATAAATAAGTTTATGAAACAATTAGGTTGAATGAATTTCTTATTTTATTAAGTAATTAATTACCTATGGACTTTTAAGACAAATGTTGCAACTAGCGTTTTCACTCTCCATTTGTATTTCACGTTGGAGCTGATCTGGAAGTTGCTTTTGTTTATTCTTCTTGACCTAGAATGTCACTTGCTCTGTTAGGACTTTGAGCTTCACTAATACTTCCTCATTAAATGGATTTGGGCGCTTCTCTTGTGAAATATAGCAGGTTGGAGTTACGCCAAATCTTTTCCCCCTCACACAGCCGAAATATTCAGGACCATTAAATACTTTACCAAGTAAGTCCCTGCAGCTAACTTATTTGTTGTCTTCAATTGTTTTACTAGATTCTTGTTTTTGTATTCAATCCATTTTCATGCGTCAATTTATTTCTTTTGTTTCTTTTTCTCCAGTTCATTTCTCTAAGTGAGACATTATTTTTTATATTATGAATTTTTCTCCTCCCAATGTGATTGCCTAAGAACCTTGTAGGCTCATACTCTTAATTTGAGAACTAAAATAAATAGGAAGAGAAATGAAATATTATGACTCTTTCTCATCTGAGTATACACGTGGTAGTGTATTCATAATAAAAATGTGTTTCAAAGAGATGAGAGGAACAAGCTACACTCATTACAATCAACAATGTTCTAACAAATACTCTATGTTAAGATCAACTTCATCGTGACAAAAAAAATCAAATTTTACGTTAAAAAGATATAAGTCAATATTCGATGGTATGAATTTAGCTAATCTTTCACAAGAACCTAGACCTAAATTCTACTGCATGTATGAAAGTTTTTTTGGTAGGTAATGTGTTAGTACCTATTTAAGTACTCTTTGAGCCTTAGATTTTCTCATTCCCTAATGTTGTCTCAACCCACCTAAACTATTCTATTTCATCAAAAAAAAGGTGGAAAAAAGAAGATTCCACTCGTGCAAACACATTCTTAATTTTTGACAGAAGTACAAAAACATTTTTAATCAAAACGCTACAAATTTGGCATCGTTTTATTTTCTAAATTATATTTAACTTAAATACCCCTTCAATTATTGTACATTATATAGTCTGCAGCTCATTCATATTGAGACAATCCACTACACAAATCTCAGAGCAACAAGCAACACCAATTATATAATTCAAATGATGGACAGTAATGTGGCAACAGAGAAGACAAACTAATTGATGACTCACAAGGTATTTTGATTGCCAACACTAGGAAGACATGTCAGGTATATTCATCATGCACCTCAAACTCATTTCAGTATCATAACATCGTACATAATATCAGACGTAATAAATAAATATCGTTCACATATTCACAATGTTGGGTAGACATGTTACCACCTTACATATTCCAAGGAAAATTCATGCATGCACCACATGTTGTACACCGTGATTAACAAGTGTTGCATGATTTATTGTCTTATTACATGAATTTAATTTTTTATCAACCAATATCACGATTGACTAACTCTTATATAAATATTGAGTCAAGGACTTGGTAACATCACACAAACATTAAGCTAGCTTTACAATTATCATAGAAAAAATAAAGAACAAAAAAAAAAATTAAATAGAAAAATATGTCAACAAAGTACCATGTTCGCTTAAACATATTTCCTTCTAAGTCTCATCCCAACCCCACTAGAATAAAACAAGATCTTTGCTAAATCAAGACATGGGAATCCACGTCAACATCCACATCTAATTTAATCATTAATTATTGGCCTTTCATTTCTTGAAGATCTTCTCAGCATGTCATCAATACAGAAGGCCATTTTTCACCAAGGTGAGAAATTTGTACAAGAGTTGTATGATGGTTTAGTCAAAATTTTGGATATATGTGGCATCACAAGAGACACCATATTACAAATCAAAGAAAATGTTGAAGCGTTTCATTCTTGTCTTTGAAAGACAAAGGGAAATTCAAGCATTAAAATAAGTGTATATGAATACAACTTCTTCCCACTAAAAATGAAAAATATCACGAAGTTGATCACATCTTGAAAAAAAATGGAAAGTAAATTTGAAGCATCATTAGTTTTGAATTAAGATCAAGAACTTGTTGATGTAATAACAGTTATTAGAGATAGCCCTTTAAAAATATGGGTCGTTGAAAACTTTAACTACTAAATCTAATTGCTATAAAGGACATCGGTCTACAATGAACAAATTTAGCATTGGTCCATGTTAAATTCAAACTTTATCTAAATACCATGTAACTTACATTAAACAACCAAGGTGTTGAAAATCATTCATGCACTTAGCTATTGTTGTAGTCTAATCAATAGTACTCGTCTTGTAGAAGCATTGATATTATGGTATGACAAAAAAATATGTACCTCATGAGTTGGAAATGGCATTTACAACACAAAAATTGTAATGTAAAATCATAAGGAACTACAACTCATTTATATACATACGGTTAACTTGGTCACTAGACTCTCTGCAACAGCTTTTCAGCCATTATTTTCTGTTTTACACCACTCAATGTCTCTGAGTTCATAATAACATTAGCTACGATGATAGTTGTTGATGGAAAAAAGGCATTGACCTATAGATAAAACAACAATTTCGAAAGGAAAACTCAAATTAGTATAATGAAAATTTCCCAAGTCCAACTTATAAATGATTACCAATACTTCAAAATAGGAAAAGAAATAAAAAATATAATATGATACGCAGAGACTATAGGGCATCTGCATATCCAAACACGTCCATTTAAGCCAATTGTTATCTCGAAAGACAGTTTCTTCCTTAATTTATTAAGTACTGGACATGTGGGTGAGTTGAGAAGCCTACAAACAACATAAAACTCTCATATCATGATCTGTTAAAAGTATGCACGTAAAGAAAAAGAAATTTAAATTCCATACATCCTTCAGAAACCGGTTAAACACTCGAATATATAGCGTTCTTTTAGGGCACCAAATTCTCCTACGGCTAAACAAACACCATAAGAAAATAAAAGACAAAATTATGTTTGCAAATATAGAATGGAAAGAAACTTAAAATTAACTAGAGAAAAACTCCATGATTAAATGATACACACAAAAAGGAATTTAAAAATGAAGTCACGGAATAAGACACCAACCATCACTGCATGACAGCTCAGGATTCATTCAGGGTTTGCTTTTACAACCCGCACATAAAGCAAAGTAGTTGCCTATAAGGTGAAGAATTAAGCACACACAAAAACACAAACACCTACAAAAAACTGTGTAGACGATTCAAGAAACACTATTTAACATTAACACCGCCAGGGGAATGATAAGTTAAGTGTAAACTACAATTGGGAGAGGAAGACTCTCAAATACCGATAAATTGAATATGTAAATTTCATTCTTGTTTTCCTTTTATTTGTGTAGCAGAGGACTCACTATTTTCATATTCTTGTTTTTAGGTTGTGTTCATTGTTATCAATCGATATAAGAACCATTACTCAATGGTATTCTTAATTCATTACTATTCTAACATAGACACAAAAGGCAAGATTTCTCAAGCAGACTAGTGACTTGACTATTTTAACCTATCTCCTTTCTTTGTTGTCATTTCATTTTTTAGAAAATCATAAAATTATTAAGAAAAATAATATATTTTCATTTCGTCTTTCTCCTCTATTTATGTTACGTATTTTTTACAATAATAATGTTTGTTAACCACACTACATCATATTTTAAATTGATTTTCATATTGATGAGTATCACATATTTGAAATTATGTCTCACACGATCGGATAATATTGAGTAAAACACACAATGTCGAAAACTAAATGAAACTCGATCGAGAAACTCGACGAGTGAAATTTCTAGATCGAGTACAATTGCTTTAAAACTTAGAACAGATCCATAACAATGAAGTGGAAGTCGTTGTGTGTGGTTTCTTCAAACACCTGGCAATTGATGAGTTCGGTCATAGATTTTATTCTTCTGTAGTGTTTACATATCACAAATGTGTTAGAACTTTTTTGGTGACAATTGCTGCAAGACTCTAATAGTGAAGTTGTTGATGAAGATTCTATGTAGCAAATTCTAAAGCGTGTTGTTACACTAGCCTTTAGGTTCGATTCGCCCCCACCAATCGGATGCAAATGAGACTACCAGCAAATCCCCTTCAGGGTACTTTGAAAACCTTGATATGATTTGTACTATCACACCAAAAATATCTCTCAATAGTATGTTACCAAATAATGTTACCTATTCTTTCTCATGCATTAGAAAAGAATAAGTTGACTTAGTATATGAGAATGAGTGAAAGAAAATGGATGGCAATTACTTGAATTCGTTGTTTGCATTGTGTCCAAAGTGGCCCTATTTATAGGAAAATAATGTCACTTGGGAAAGAGTTGCAATTCTTCTTCTGCCACTATTTTGCGAAGAGACATATACAATGGAAACAACCACTACACCAACAACAGTAACATATAATGTATAACCAATTATAATACATATATTACCAATATTTTGGAAATATCTCACAATCCCCCACCATTTTCAAAATATACTTAGTCCCATAATTTTGGAAATATCATGGTTTCAGATAATGGTATCTTGCGATTTGAACCACTACTTAGTAAACTATGGGTTCCACTTATCCCGGATAGATTGGTAGTCAAGCTTTGAACCAGTTATTCATTAGAACAAGTGTGCACAACTTACACATGAAATCTCGGTACTATCGAAAGAATTATAAAGATGACACATTTGTTAAGGCCTTGTGTCATGTACCCTTTTCATGAGAATTTAAGAGTCAAGCCCTTTAACTCTTCGAAGCGGCCTCACTTCATCGTCACATAGGTAGACTATATCAGAAATACACCCATAATATGTATTTCAGCAAAATTATGCTATATGTCTATTAAGAGTAAAACTCAACCTTCCAACTTTACACTTATGGTCCAAGTACTTTCAATCTTTGGGATGTATCTATATTCAAGTACTTGCAATCATTCTAATAGTGTACTTTATCAATGAACTCAAGACTTGATGTTACTCAAGTGTGAGTCGACTTTCCACCAATGATGATTAATTAGATATGGGCTTGAGTCCCATCCCCAATGATGTCTTCAACACCATGTCCCTTGTCAGACCTTTCATCAAAGGATCTGCAAGATTCTTTTCAATTCTTACGAACACTATGGATATTACTCCATTTAAAATTAAATCCTTTACATAGCTATGTCTTAGACCAATATGTCTAGATTTTCCATTATATACTTGACTGTATGCTTTGGACAGTGTGGATTGACTATCGTAATGTATGGATATCGGTGCCATTGGCTTTGGCCAAATTGGTATCTCATATAACAAATTTCTTAGCCATTCTGCCTCTTTACTACCTGCAACTAGGGCAATGAACTCTGCAGCCATGGTAGAGTCGGCAATGCAAGTTTGTTTCTTTGATCCCCAAGAAACTGCACCTCCACCAAGATTGAAGATCCATCCACTTGTGGAAGCATGATCCTCAACATAAGTTACCCAACTGGCATCTGTATATCCTTCCAAAACTGAAGGATATCCACTATAGATTAAACTATAGTTAATTGTTCCTTTTAAATATTTTAATACTCTATTAATAGCGTGCTAGTGTTCTTTACTTGGATTGCTAGTATACCGACTTAACCTGCCTACAACATATGCTATGTCAGGTCTGGTACAGGTCATGGCATACATCAAGCATCCGATTACCTTTGAATAATCTAGTTGTGCCACAAGGCATCCTTTATGTGGTTGTAAACTAACATTTTGATCAAATGGAGTAGAAACAGGTTTGCAATTAAATTGATCAAATTTCTTTAGCACTTTCTCAATATAATGAGATTGAGATAAACCAATATTTACTCCATCTCTAATGATTTTAATTCCTAAAATCACATCTGCTTCACCTAAATCTTTCATATCAAAATTTGTTGATAAGAAAGTTTTAGTTTTCTCCACCTCATTTAAATTGGTGCCAAACATTAACATATCATCAACATATAAACAAATCATAACACCATTTCCATTATGAAATTTACTATAAATACACTTGTCAGATTCATTTATTTTATATCCATTAGAAAGCAAAACTTTATCAAACTTTTGGTGCCATTGTTTGGGTGCTTATTTTAACCCGTATAAGGATTTAATCAATTTACACACTTTATGTTCTTGTCCTTTGATAACAAATCCTTCAGGTTGTTTCATATACACCTCTTCATCTAACTCTCCATTTAGGAAAGCAGTTTTAACATCCAAGTTTTATTCCCCATAATTGAGTCCATTTCCTCTTGGATGGCTTCTTTCCAAAAGGAAGAGTCTTGAGACTTTATTGCCTCTTCATATGTGTCTGGGTCACTTTCTAAATTGTAACAAATTGGTCCATAACTATTACTAGAATCATTTGTTCCTTCTACAAGGAACATAAAGAAGTCTAGGCCATAATCTTTCTCTTTTCTGGCTCTTTTACTTCTTCTGGGTTCTGAACATGTCAAAGTATCATTATTAGATACATTATTTTCTAGACTTTGTACACTAGAACATACAGTTTCCTTGGGATGTGGAATTGAGTTAAATCTATTTTCTTGAAAAATTGCATCTCTTGATCAATCACTGTGTTAATAGGATATGAGTCATTAGATTCAACAACCATGAATCTATAGGCCTTGCTATTTTCAGCATAGCCCAGAAATACACTTTCAATTCCTCTTTCTCCCAATTTCTATCTTTTTGGTTCAGGAACCTTAACAATTGCTCTACAGCCCCAAACTTTTATATAGTTAAGATTGGGTTTTCTTTTCTTCCAGAGTTCATATGGGGTTATCTTATTCCTTTTATTGGGAACTCTATTTAGTAAATAACATGCAGTTAGCATGGCTTCACCCCAATAATCTTTAGATAAACCAGAATAGGATAACATAGCATTGACCATTTCTTCTAATACCCTATTTTTCCTTTTCTACAATTCCATTTTGTTGTGGGCAATATGGTGCAGTTGTTTGATGCACAATACCAATGGACTCAAAATACTCAGGATGATAGAACTCTCCTCCCCTATCACTTCTAAAACACTTAATAAAAGTTTCATGTTGAAGTTCTACTTGTGCTTTAAATATTTTAAATTTGTCTAAAACTTCATTCTTAGAATGCATTAAATAAACATAACAAAATCTAGAGTAATCATCAATAAAAGTGGCAAAATACTTTTTACCACCAATTGTAGGCCAACCATGTAAATCACATACATCAGAGTGAATTAAATCTAATACCTTAGAACTTCTTTCAACACTTTTAAAAGGTTGTCTAGTAATTTTAGTTAGCATGCAAGTAGTACATGAATTTGAATTTTTATCAAAAGTCATAATTAAATTTGATTTCATCATATCATTCAATTTTCTAAAGTTAATATGTCCTAGTCGCATATGCCATAAATCACAAGATTCAACAATATAAGCAGAAATCATATTATTATTATATTTACTAACAACATTACATTTGAACATATTCTCACAAATGTAACCCTTCCCTACAAACATACCACCCTTAGAGAGAATAAATTTATCTCCCTCAAATACACTTTTGAAACCAAACTTGTTAAGTAATGGTACAGAAATCAAGTTCTTCCTAACATCAGGAACATAAAATACATCTTTAAGAGTAAGTACTTTTCCAGAAGTGAATTCAATCTCCACTGTTCCTTTTCCTTTGACTTAGACAGTTGAGGAATTTCCCATGTACAAAATACTTCCATCTTCTTCATCAATGGTCTTAAATAGTTCTTTGTTTTTGCACACAAGGCGGGTAGCACCAGAGTCTATCCACCAAGATTCAACATCTTCAATCATGTTGAGTTCGGAAATGACAGCAACAAGATTATCTTTTGTTGCACTTGAATTCTTCTCTTTGTTCTTCTTTTTCAAGAACCTGCACTCATTTTTAAAGTGTCCTGGTTTTCCACAATGATAACAACATCCTTTTCTTTTCTTTCGTTGTTCATTAATACCATTGTGTTTTTCATGAGATTTATCAAAATCTCGATTTCTTTTCTTAAAAGATTTGCTTTGAATTTCCTTCCTCTATTACATGGACCTTTTCATGAGAAAATTGGTTTTTAGTATCCTCTTGTTTACGATACTCTTCTTCTAAACGAAGGTGATTACCCAATTGCTCAAGTGATATGTCCTCTTTCTTATGTTTCATAGATTTTTTGAAATCTTTCCACAAAGGTGGAAGTTTGTCTATTATGGAGGATACAATAATGGTTTCATCCATGTGCATCTTATGTTGTTTGTAGTTATTAAGAATACGTTCAATCTCATGCATTTGTTCCATTACTGATTTATTATCAACCATTTTATAATTATTAAATTGAGAAACAAGAAACTTCTTACTTGTAGCATCTTCTTGCATATATCTTAACTCTAATTTCTCCCATAGTTCCTTTGCAGATGTGCTGCTTTGATATATATCGAACAAGGAGTCAGACATTTCGTTAAGAATATGGACCATGCATATATAGTCATCATTGTCCCACTTCTACCTTTCTCTTGTTTCTGCTAATGTTTCCACTTCCTTCTCTAGCGGTCTTGTAGTGTTCAGAACATACACCACCTTCAATGTTGTAAGGAGAAATTTCATCTTTTTCTGCCAATGGATAAAATTTCCTCCATCGAATTTCTCCAACTTCACAAAATTAGAAGTCATTTCTTTGAGTGATGCACCCATTGATTGAAAATAAAATCGAACCTAAAGATTGTTAGCACTTTTTTTGGTGACAATTGCTGCAAGACTCTAATAGTGAAGTTGTTGATGAAGATTCTATGTAGCAAATTCCAAAGCGTGTTGTTACACTAGCCTTTAGGTTCGATTCGCCCCCACCAATCGGATGCAAATGAGACTACCAGCGAATCCCCTTCATGGTACTTTGGAAACCTTGATATGATTTGCACTATCACACCAAGAATATCTCTCAATAGTATATTACAAAATAATGTTACCTATTCTTTTCTCATGCATTAGAAAAGAATAAGTTGACTTAGTCTATGAGAATGAGTGAAAGAAAATGGATGGCAATTACTTGAATTTGTTGTTTGCATTGTGTCCAAAGTGGGCCTATTCATAGGAAAATAATGTCACTTGGGAAAGAGTTGCAATTCTTCTTCTGCCACTTTTTTGCGAAGAGACATATACATTTACCGTTCATGTTTTAACCAAATCGTTGCAATGGCTTGGTGGCGAAACAACATACCTGTCCGCGCGTGAATCGAGTTCGAACCCTCCCTTGCACCTTTTCATTTAAAAAGAACAATTGCGCCTTTTTTTCAAAATGGAATTTTTCCAAAAATAAATAGTAAGCCCGGATTCAAACTCGGGTTCCAGCATTACGACACAATGGAAACAACCTCTACACCAACAACAATAACATATAATGTATAACCAATTATAAATACATATACCAATATTTTGGAAATATCTCACAATGTCGAAAACTAAACAAAACTCGATTGAGAAACTCGACGAGTGAAATTTCTAGATCGAGTACAATTGCTTTAAAACTTAGAACAGATCCATAACAATGAAGTGGAAGTCGTTGTGTGTGATTTCTTCAAACACCTGGCAATTGATGAGTTCGGTCATAGATTTTATTCTTCTGTAGTGTTTACGTATCACAAATGTTGTTTTATGTTCATGCACTACAAATAAGAGGAGAAAAATATAAAATTATTATTAAAAAAACAAAAAAGGGGAAAACATAGTTTTTTCATTAATTTTGATTGCTCACAATAACTTTTGTAGAGTTTCCAATAACCAATTAAGTGGCTCAATTGTTGGCCAACAAAACTATAGAGGCTGTTTTTTGTGTTTAGAAAAAATGACGATGGAACTAATAAATTTTTTTATTTTAGGTTTTACTTTTTTTAATGACAGGTTTTACCAATTTTTTTAGTAAAAAAAAAGTGTTTATCTTTGTTTTTACTCAATGTGAATAGTATGTAATGACGACCTCCTTTGTAAGACCCATTGTTTTAAATTTTAATTTATGTATTTTGGAGTGATTTTGTGTTGAACTCTAAGGCTTTTAGCCAAGTTATTAATATTTTGTGAGTTTAATGCCAAATATATTTTGGTAATTTTGGTTCGAGAAGTGATAGGTATTTTGGTAATTTTTATAAATATCTAGATATTTTAAGATATTTGTTTTAAATATATATATATATATATGAAAGAAAAGGGAACAAAGGAAAACAGTAAGAAAAACATTTCCTTCGCGAGAATTTCTTTTCTTCTCTCTATTTCGTGAAAAACCAAAAACCACTCAAACCCAAACATTCACTTTTCTTCTAGATCTAACCTTCATTTCACAAAGAGATGAAAGGGAAAGTTGTTCATCTCCACGTTACGGTGCTAGTGAACTAACTTTTGAATCGATGTCACGAGCAAAGATTTTATCGGAATAAATCGCGGTACCATAATCGCTCGTTAAAGCTAACGTTAAGGTAAGGGCTCCTTCCAAACTTTTAGTTTGCATTTAGGGACTTATTTGTGGGTGTGTGAAAAATAAACTTGTTGGGTTTAAAGTCTAGATTTGCGGAAAATGAATTTAATGCTTTTATGGGTGAAAATTTGGAGTTGGGTTTTTGGTGAACTTGACGAGTATTTTCATGGAAAATGAATTTGATTCATCTATATGTGTTGTTGAGGAAAAGAAATTTGATGTGTTTGAGTTGTGGTTTGTGAAAATTAGTTTGGCATGTGTTATGTATGAGTTTTATAGAAATTTGTGGTGATTGATGATTGAACTTGGTGTGGATTTTGTGATTTTTGAATTGATCGAATTTAATGTAAATTGTGGATCAAATTTTATGTGTGTGGTGGAAAATAAATGTTTGAGTATGCTCTGTGTTGAATTTGAAAATCGTTAGAGTTAAATTAGTATTAAAAATGGGGAATCTTTTTATATATGCATTTACTTAATGATTGTCGTGAAAATTATTAGAGTTAAATGAGTATTAAAAATGAGAAATCTTTTAATATTTGCATTTACTTAATAATTGTCGTGGATAGAGTCAGAGTATGCTTATGCATTTCATTGTACATGGTGACCGGATGGGCCACGTTGATAGTGGTGACCGGATAGGCCACAAGATGATGCTATGTGATTTGTTGGTTCATCTTATCCTTGCGGGGATTGTCGCATCGTGTAAGGTACGCGATAGACTGCATATTTTTGGTAAATCATGTTGACCCGTGATAGGTGGCCCCTCGATAAATAGTACTTCGGCCTATGATAGGCAGTACATTTACGATTTACGTTTGTAGTAAATCGTGCTGACCCGTTATAGGTGGCACCTCGGTAATTTAGTACTTTGGCCTGTAATAGGCGGTACAATTTTGATTTATGACCCTTCAAGGAGGGTTTTGATTGGAATTATGAGTCCATGCATTTTGACATATGCGCATTGCATTAGGGTGTTTGGCACGTGAGTCATGTTTGATTTAATGTTATGATTACGTATGTAAACTCAAGTGGTTGTTGTGTTTGTGCCATAATTGCTAAGTGTGATTGTTTTGGATTTGTGTGTAAGAGTTGATTGATTGTGAAACCTTTTTAAAACTCAAGTTGTCGTTGTGTTTGTGCCATAATTGCTAAGTGTGATTGTTTTGGATTTGTGTGTAAGTATTGATGGATTGTGAAACCTCTTTGTGTATTTGAATATAAGAGTCTTGTAGTAGAATACAGATGTTCTAATTTGGCTACTGACTTATGAAACAGTTGTGTAGTCGAATACACTAAGCTTGTAGTCGAATACAAGCATCTTGTTTTTGCTACTAACTTCTAAAACAGCCTTGTATTGGAATACAAAGATGTTGTATTCAAATACAACAGTGCAGTTTTGTTTAAAACTCCATTTTTCAACTTTGATTATGCATGTTTAACATATGGAAACCCTTTCAAGGTGCATGCTAAGTTGAAAGGCCATTTTATGCATTTGAAATTTAAATGTTATGTGTTATTTGTTAATTTCAGTTAGTGACCCTTTACAATTATTGTGGAAATCTGGGCTTTGCCCTCAGATGAGAACCATGATCTTCCGACTAGTTAGTACCTTGTAGATGGGAAGGTAGGTTGGACATACCTGACTGGAGTCGTGTCAGGAGGATCTTGTGGGGCTCGTGGAGATCACTTAGGTTGTATAGTTTTTGTAGTATGATCAGATTAAACGGTTGTATAGGGACTAGAAGTCTTTCTTTTGTGGATGTATTTATTGTATGTTGGAAGATTATACCTATACCAATATTGTTAGCTAGACTTTTATTTTGATGGGTCCATGTACCACTTTTTGATGTGACGTGGGAGAAGTTAAAATTCATGCGACAGTGCTTTTGTACATGTCTGCCAAGAATACCTCAGGGGTATGAGCTATGTCTGATAGACCTCATAGCCCCGGTGTACTTTGATGTTTGAATACTTTGGATTTTTATTACAAAACCTATTCCGCTGCTTGTAAATATTTGTTGACTTTGTCGTTATGTTACGATTTAAATATTTATCAAAAAGTATTTCCTTCTTTATTTCTTCATTTTTATGAATTTGTTTTTAACAAAAATACATTCGCGCTGTTAAAAATCGGGGTGTTACAATTGTCGTATCAGAGCTTTGGTTTGGATTTCTTTGGGGCTATGAGCTTTTGGTTTAGATTATAGGTCAACCTGTAGGTTGGGGATCATTATCTGATCATGCTTCGGGGTAATTTGTCTGAGTTGTTAGATCTGGTGTAGTTAGTATGTCTTGATGTGGTTGAAAGTTATTTTTGGAATTATTCGAAGTGGTGTTAACACTTCTTCTTGATGTTGGTTTTGGGGAAATACGACCTCCAAGAAGGAATGACGCTCCAAGAGTCAAAGTTAATAGGATAATCGAATGGCGAAGGGGATGAATAACATGGCTGCTTCTGTTGATGCACAGACTGCTGCCAAGACTCTGCGGGATCTAGAAAAGAGGGAAATAGATATTTGTACTGTTGAATCAAAAGGATTAGAAGATTTTCACCTTTACAATCCTCCCAAGTTTAAGGGTGATGAGAATTCAGAGAAAGCAGATAAGTGGATCCAAGAAGTGGAAAAGATCTTCAAAATGATTAACTGTCAGGCAGGAGTGAAGGTCAACTATGCAACTTATCTGCTATTAGGGAATTTTAATTCAGAAGGACCTAGTCGAGTGAATTATTAAAACAAGGGAAAACAAGTTGCTAAACCTTATAATCCACCACAGAATAACAACGGGGGGCAGAATAGCCCAGGGAACCCAAATTTCAGAAGACAATTGGGACAAGGGAATCGATGTTTCCGATGTGGCGAAGAGGGACATTATGCTAATGTTTATACCTCTAAGGGACTTACTTGCCACAATTTATAGAAGCTAGGGCACATTGCAAGGGATTGCATGACTCCGAAGGTGGAACCAGTTGGGAATGTAACTAGGGCTACTCGTCCTACTGCTAGAGGACGCGTTTATTGTGAGTGTTGAAGATGGGAATCCATCTAGCAATCTGATTCAACGTGACTGTGAGATTGCAGGTAACACTCTAACTGCACTTTTTGATTCGGGGGCAATCCATTCCTTCATTGATATGGATTGTGTGAATCGTTTGAAGATATATGTGTCTGCGTTGCCTTTTGATTTGGTTGTTTCCACACTTGCTAAGACTTTGACAGTAAATTATGCATGTTTACATTGTCAAATAAATATTCATAATAGAGGATTTCTTGGTTAATTTAATTTGTTTACCTCTACAATCACTCGAGGTCATTCTCGGTATGATGTCGTACCATTATGTGATCTTGGATTGTGCTCGCAAACTAGTTCTTTTCCCCGAACCAGGAGTTATTAAGTATTTAGCCGCTAACAAACTCGGAGTGTCACTACGAGAAGGAACTCATGAGTTTTTGTCTTTGGCTAATGTGGAGGCAAAGATAAATGTGAACACAGAGGATGTGATGCTTGTCAATAAGTATCTGGACGTATTTCCAACAGAAATTCCAGGATTGCTACTGGTAAGAGAAGTGAAATTTTTCATTGATTTGCACCCAGTAACCGGATCTATTTCAATTGCACCATATTGAATGTCGCTATTGGAATTAAATGAGCTCAAAGGCCAAATTGAAAATTTGTTGGATATGCCTCATAGCCTCGGTATATTGTGATGTTTGAATACTTTGGATTTTTATTACAAAAATTATTCTGCTGCTTGTAAATATTTGTTGACTTTGTCGTTATGTTTCGATTTAAATATTTATCTAAAAGTATTTTCTTCTTTATTTATTCGTTTTTATGAATTTGTTTTAAAAATAAAAGTACACTCGCACTATTGAAGATGGGGTGTTACATTCTTTAAAGTAGATTGAACTTGAGATTTGAATTCATCTTATAGTTTGAGTTTAATAAATATATATTGCAGTGTAAAGTAATTTTATACTTCATAAAAAAAAATGAATAAAATAGTTTTACACTAATATGACATCCCATAAGAATTATTTATTTTGCTAGGTTTAATCATAAAAATGGGATGTAGCAAATGATGTGACATAATACATATCTTATTGAATGAAAATGTAAAATTACTTTTTATTTAATTTATGAAAATGATAAATTTACGAAATCATTTTCCCAATGTCTCCTTCGATTTTTTTGAATCCACCTCATTATTCACAATCTCTTTCGATTATTGTTATATTAAATAACTCATTTATCTCTAGGATTTTTTTTTTACTAAAATAAACTTTGAACAAATACCATACTACAATCAATATGGCTACCGTTAAAGGTTAATTTTTAATTTAAACAATTTTACTACAAATATTATTTGCAACTTTTGTAAGAAAAAACAAATATTATGTTAGTGTCAATTTTTACATCACAACCGTTCATTTATATTTAAATATATATTATATATATTTATATTTTTGAAATACTATTTAATATTTATATTTTTTTCAATTATACTCTTTAATTAATATAATTCATATCCCTTTTAAATATTATTTTTCCATTTTATATTTATTATAATGATAATACACTAATAAATGATAATATAAATTAATAATATTATCATTCTTTTTTATCCATTTATTGTTTTTTTAAATATATAAAAAATAGTCAAATACCACGAATATTGTGTAACATAAATAATACATATTACTTTTCAATTATAATAAAATTGTATGGTTAATGGTCCAGTACTAGATCACATAAATAATACATATTACTTTTCAATTATAATAAAATTGCATGGTTAATGGTCCAATACTAGATCGCTTTGAAAAATTATTATAATATGGTTCCACGTTAACACAAATCGATAACATTTCATGATATTAAAATAAATATTTTTCAAAAGTTAAACCAATGAATACAAAAGGTTATGCATGAGTTTTTACATTTTAAATTCAAATGATTAAAACCGACATATGAAACCGCTTAACATAACAATTTTATGACCTTTAATTATCATGATGAGGACAAAAGGCAATAAATGGTACATTCAAGTGTTCTGAACACTTTGTCAAATTTGTAGCTATTGTTATTGACTTGTTAAATAGAAATATACTATTCATATGATATGCTTTTTTTTTTTTCTCTATTCTTAGTTTTATATATATTTTTTTATTTTATGTTTTTTCTCTTTTATATACCTTAAATAATCTTTCTCAAATTTTTTTTGTCTAATTTTTTTTTTATATCTTTATTTTTATATCTCCTTTCATCATCATCATAATCTCTATATTTTCTTTCTTTTTTCTATCTCTCTTTTCATATCTCATTTCCTCCTCATCATAATTTCTTTTTTCTTTTTCTCTAAATCTCCTCTCATTTCCTTTTCATCATACATTCCATTTTTTTTTTTCTTCTCAATTTCGAACCTATCTTTGGTTTGAGAAGATCTTCCACGATGAGATCTCTTATCTCTTTGATTCACAAATTCTTCTTTCAAAGCATTCATTTAAGTATTCAATATTTTTGTAAAGTGACTCATAAGATAAGCGATTCTCAAAGAAAGGGGGTTCGGTTCACTTCCACTTATGATTTCAAAAACAACAAATCAATGAGTATACAATAATCAAGCAAATAACAAGAATATGGTAAGAAGATAAAAATAAAGCCTTCACCATTATACTCAAGAAATGTATCATTGTGTATCTCAGTCAATGATGTTCAATCTTGTAGTTTTTCACTCAAACTACTCCCTCAAATTCTTTAAAAAAAATCCAAATCAAAGAATCGGAACACAAGAGTTTCAAGAAGGAAAACCCTATGATAAACTAAGAGAATTTAAAATGAAAAACAATAAAAATTAAGTATATGGAGACACACTCAAGTAGATTATCAAGATATAAGAAACATTAAAATTAAATGACTAATTAATTCATATTTGTGGTTGGTAAGATACTAAAATCAAAGTTGAAATGCCTTAAAATGTAAATATGTTTGATGTTCCATTAATAACAATTATGGGTGTTTTTTTTTTGCAAAATGCATTTTTTTTAAAGTGCTTATATGCATACTTACTTTTTTGCAACACTTGTATTTTCATATTGTTCTCTGTGTATTTGAATTCCTCTCATTTTTCTAATCACTTTATCCTTTTGAATTTCCAAAATCAAACATGTATGAAAGAAATAACATCAAAGACAAATTTGCAATTGAAATTTTGGATCAAATAATTGCAAGTGAAAATGATGATGAAACTAAAACCATATTTTTTTCTCAAAAACAACAACTAAGGACTCGAAATTTCACCAAAATAACAGCAAGTAATCGTCAAACTAAATCATTTCACACATATTATAACACTTATAATTAACTAGCAACTCATGATTACACAAAAACAAACATCAAATTTCAAGAAATTAACATAAAATTTCAAAATTTCCAAGAACTTTAAGATCATCAAAAACTTAAAACATAAATTAAGAACAAATATTATCACTTGGTGACAAGCTCTGAATACCAAATTGTGTGGATTTGAGTGCTTCTACATGATATTGAAGATCTAACCAAGTGATTTCTTTAAATAAAGTGACAAAATGAAAGAGAAAATAAAGAAACAAATATGGATTAAGTTGAGAAGATGAAGAATGTGCCACAATCAAGGATGATTGATAAGCCAACGTGAAATCACTAAGGAAGCCATTGATAAAATTCAAGCAAATTCTAATCCAAAAAATTAAAGAGAAAATCTAACACACTCACAATTCTCATTAGAAAAATTCTTCTTACAAATTATTTAAAGAATGATTTTTCATATTCCTAAAATGAGCAAAAGACAATTCTCTAGACTAAAGTTATATCATTTAACTAAAATTATTACCATTCAAATTAAACACACATAAAACTAAAAACCATTATAAAGTATTAACTTGAAATATTATTTGTTTTCCTCCTAATGAGTCCATTTTAGGTACTCATCATTTATAATGTTCGACTTTTGTCTTACAAATTAAAGTTTATTTAATTGTAGTTATTATATTTAATAAAAAAAATCAATGTCCCTCCAAGGATTAAAAATACACAATTTTTGTGTTTTACAAATGCTACAACAATAATAGAATGTTTATAGGGCCAAAGTTAAAACGTCATGAATTTATAACAACAAATAAAACATTTAAAAATAGACATTTATTAAATAGAAAAAACTTTCAAAAATCCATAATTTGTTAATGAAATTATTCTAAAATTGTAGAAATTATTCTAAAATTGTAGAAATTATTCAACCAATTCTTTGGATGATAAGACGATGAAGGGTAAAATTATTCTATTAGAAGCAAGCATAGGAGTAAAAGTCCCATAGACCACTACAGAGTTGATGCTATTGGTATCTTAATACAAAGTCAAATTTCTTTAGATTTGGCATTCTCTTTTCCGTTGCCTACAATTATCTTTGATCAAAGGATGCCATCAAAATAAAAAAGCACATACACTCCTCAAGGTAAGTGAAAAATCCATATAAACTAAAATAATTTAGAAAACCACATTTTTCTATATTTTAATATTTTAATCAATTTGCATGTTTCGAACGGCAACCATATATAAGTCCAACGAGGTAGATGATATTTGGCATTTGTGGCTGCCTCTTTCTCATCAAAGGATCCTAACAATGCTACACGAGATTCTCAAGGTTCTTTCTTATGAATGAATAAATTAAATTACATCTCTATCATTTTAACATATTTGTTGTTAATCTTTTTTATTTTATTTTATATTGTAGTCATACTTAGTTGCTTCGGATGTGGACAATATTGCAAGTTGATCTCCAATTCCAAAAATTCTTGATAATCCTAGTGATAATAGAAAATTGGAATTCAATATTATATCAAGAACATCAATGTTATGCCCCTATGCGTCAGATATAGAGTATACATCAAATCGTTTCATCTTATATGGTCATCAACTGTTATTTGTTCAACTCTAATGACAACAAATAATTTAAATAAACAATGTCTCACCTCAATCACAAGCTTAGTTTAAATTAATATTTGAAAAGAATTCTCTTTTTCAAAGTTTAATATTTATTATAAACCATTGAAAAAATTACCCTTACGAAGTTAGGGTTACACTTCCTTTTTTTTATATTGAAAGTCATACTCTATTCAAATATAAACATATACTACACTTCATTTAATTTTATTACATTCAAAATTGTATGTTTCTTTTTATCTCCTTTTTATTGTAGATATTATTAGTGTATTGAATTCATTTTGTTACCTACAACATCATAAATTAAAAAAAAATATTATAGCAAAAATTGATTAAAAAAAAATAAGATTTAATATAAAAGTTTAAAGGTAATATATATTATTGAAGCTTTAATTGGTTGTTTAAAAAATTAATATTAAAGTATTTATAATTTCTTACAAGTGATAGTTAAACTTTAAAAAAGTTTTTTTGTTTATTGTTCTCTCAAAGTTGTCGTGCAACTATTTTAAAATTGTTTATATGATAAAATAGACATGCAGCGGCTTATATGAGTATAATTTAGTTAGTAGGTTTTAAGCTAATAAAAACAATTTTATTTCTTCTTTGTAGTTGAACAAATGAGTCTAAAATATAACCATGATGCAGAATTTTTTTACAGTCAGATTAAATTAACCTTGTCAATGTTGTCAATCCTTGCTTAATATATGAGGTTAGTGAAATTGACTACATAAAAATTTCATGTGGACATGTTATCAATACAACTAATCATAGGGGATGATAACAATTGTTCTGAGATAATATTGACAGGATATTTAAATTATTGTTCAGTTTGTATCAAAGTCTCACACCCAAAATATCATCTAAGTAGAAACTTTAATAAAATTGTTACAAATATTGGATTGTTGATGTCTACATACACAACAGTTGCGATAGCTCATAAAGGGCTCATTGTTTTAGTGAAATATGATATTTTATCGTTTAGTTTATTGGGAGAAAGACTCACATATGTTCTCACCATAGATGGAAAACTAAATATGTCTATTGAGACAATTTCTTTGGTTTGGAATTATTGTGAATTTAAGGTGAGTAGTCGAATTATTGTTTTTGATGAGAGAGTAAGGAAAGACAGATGTTTTTTTTCATATTATAAAAAATTTAATATGTATTATAACTTTTAATTTATTATTTATATTATTATTGAATAAATTATGTACATTTATCAAAACAAAAATTAAAGTGATACAAAAAGTGTATACTTGTTAAAAAAATAAAAATATAAAATATATATTTATGTTGTTTATTGATTCGTGATGAGACTAATAACTTTTCCCACATCAAATATTCCACAAATACACAAAAAAGAGTAGTACAATACTTTAAATTTTTGTGACTCAGCAAAATAAATCAGTTACAACTTTATAAGAAGGTTGAAAAAAACAAGAGTGAGGTGATAGTTAATACAACCATAAACAAGATCTAAGGACCATATACTCTGTCACACAAATACCACAACAATTTTTTTTTTTGGAACATTTTTAATGTACATAAAAGCCCAACCATCATCCTTATATTTTACAATCCATAGTGCAATACAGGATTTACAATATAGGCCCATAGTTTACAATATTACAACCCAACCATCATCCTTATATTTTACAATTGGGATGTGGGATGTGCAATATAGGCCCATAGTTATTTTGATTGCTTTTTTATTCTTAATGTCGTAACCAGCCATATTTAAGCCATTACTCAATCCAATTAATTTTATAAAGAAAACTTCACATGCTGTTGATATGTATCGTACGAGGACACATGGGTTCTTTCACACAATAATTTTATGGGTATGAGTGCTTGAGAAGAATAATTAATTATATATTTTATATAAAAAAATTAATAAACTCTTTTGAATTGTGATCATTTTATATATATATATAAGTATTGTGTTAATTAAAATTTAATTATACAAAATAAAAGAAATTTGACTTAAACATTTGTATTGTTTAAATAATAGGAAAATATAAAGTTTTTGTTTTAGTCTTTTTATATAAATATCTTAATGTCTCATATTAAGTTAATACAGCTGAGTAATTAATTATTTAAAATTTAAATATATAATTAGTTACTACAAAATACAAGAAATGATTTGATTTATATACACAATTACAATAAATCATACAATAGGATATAAATAAAGAAAAATATATTGAATAACGATAAATAATATAACTAACTAATTATTGTATTTAATTTGTATAACTAACTAATTAATACGTCTATAGTCCCTCACAAATTAAAATGTGTGTCTATTACACTTTTAGTTTGGAAATTAGAAACAATGTCAAAGATATATTGACTACAAAGATCATGAAATATCAAAATCTATCAATTAAAACTTTTAATTGTGTATAAATTTTTCTATGGATACAATTTGAAAAGCTAAATTAATGATAAAAAGAAAGAAATTTTGTTTAACCAACTATTTTTAATGGAAGCTAGAAATGCCAATGAGAAGAATTACATCACTAAATTTTTAGTATTCTTAAAAAAATTTGACAAATAATTGATCTCGATCAAAGAATTCAATCAACAACTATATTTTTAATTCGTAAGATGCAACTTTGATCATGAGGTTTTGTTAACGAATAATTTTTTTATTATGAACAAGAGTCCACACTTATTTTTACTTTTACTTCCAGAGTTTGTAAGTAAGAAACAACAATGGTAAGGTATCTATTTTTGGATGATTGCTCTAGATGCGAGTGATTAAGAATATATTGATCGATTGCATATCGAAAGTCTAAAAATTAGAAGTATCTTTTTAGGGTTTAGAGTGGGAGTTACTCTAGAGGTTTCTATCTTGTAAGAATGGAGTTATTATTTTCTTCTTGAAGACAAATGTTCAAATTCAATCTTAAAGGGTGTTTAAAAAAATCTTGTTAGCAGGTGTTTAGGAAATAAATGATTGTTGTACAAATCGTTGTAATAATTAGTAATGAATTTCGTAAAAGTTTCATATTATGTACTCTATAAATATGGAAGAAGTAAAGAAATTAAGATAGTGTAATTTTTTCTTCTTCTTGATCTCCTTATAATTGTGATTTTCCGTTCATTATTTTGTATCTTGGTGATTGTAGGTGAATTTTTTTTTTTTCATTTAATTATACAAAATTTGTGATATTAAAAATTTTGTTTTGGATTTTTCATGATTGTTGATTGATAAAATTGTTTTTGCAAATATATTAATAATTGTGCATCGTGTTTTAAAGTAAATTTTTTGTTAACTTGTTTTTCGTAATTTTTTTTTATCATTTTTATATTTCATTAAGAGTAATTCTAGTTTACTTCTATTGATTGAATCATTGCCACTTATATTTTTGTGCTTAAAGTTTCATTTCATTTAGTGTCATTAATTGCGATATCATTCAAATTTTTAAGTGAACTATCCAATACAAATTATAATTTTATGTTTGTCCTATAAATTA
>JBBPBS010001273.1:22812-38050 GCA_037974835.1 Cicer judaicum | reverse complement strand
TGTCTATCTCTCCTTTCATATCTTATTTCCTCCTCATCATAATTTCTTCTTTCTTTTTCTCTAAATCTCCTCTCATACCTCATTTCCTTTTCATCATACATTCTATATTTTTTTTCTTCTCAATTTCGAACCTATTTTTGTTTTGAGAAGATCTTCCCTAATGAGATCTCTTATCTCTTTGATTCACAAATTCTTCTTTCAAAGCATTCATTTGAGAATTCAATATTTTTGTAAAGTCACTCATAAGATAAGTCATTCTCAAAGAAAGGGGGTTTGGTTCACTTCCACTTATGATTTCAAAAACAACAAATCAATGAGTATACAATAATCAAGCAAATAACAAGAACATGGTAAGAAGATAAAAATAAGGCTTTCACCACTCACTAAGAGTTTATACTCAAGAAATGTATCATTGTGTATATCAATCAATGGTGGTTTTTTTTCAATGATGTTCAGTCTTGTCGTTTTTCACTCAAACTACTATTTCAAATTCTTAAAAAAAAAATCCAAATCAAAGAATTGGAACACAAAGAGTTTCAAGAAGGAAAACCCTATGATAAACTAAGAGAATTTAAAATGAAAAACAACAAAAATTAAGTATATGAAGACACACTCAAGTACATTATCAAGATATAAGAAACATTAAAATTAAATGACTAATTAATTCAAATTTGTGGTTGGTAAGATACTAAAATCAAACTTGAAATGTCTTAAAGATGTAACAAGAATGCAAAAGATGTTTGATGTTCCATTAATAACAATTCTGGGTTGTTTTTTTGCAAAATGCATTTTTTTTAAAGTGCTTTTATGTAGACTTACTTTTTTGCAACACTTGTATTTTCATATTGTTCTTTGTATATTTGAATTCCTCTCATTTTTCTAATCAACTCATCCTTTTGAACTTCCAGAATCAAACATGTATGAAGGAAATAATATCAAAAACAAATTTGTAATTGAAATTTTGGATCAAATAATTGCAAGTCCAAATGATGATGAAACTAAAACCATATTTTTTTCTCGAAAACAACAACTAAGGACTCGAAATTTCACCAAAATAACAGCAAGTAGTCGTCAAACTAAATCATTTCACACATATTATAACACTTGTAATTAACTAGCAACTCATGATTACACAAAAACAAAGATCAAATTTCAAGAAATTACCCTAAAATTTCAAATTTTCCAAGAACTTTAAGAACATCAAAAACTTAAAACATAAATTAAGAACAAATATTATCACTTGGTGACAAGCTCTGAATACCAAATGGTGTGGATTTGAGTGCTTCTACATGATATTGAAGATCTAACCAAGTGATTTCTTTAAATAAAGTGACAAAATGAAAGAGAAAATAAAGAAACAAATGGACTATGTTAAGAAGATGAAGAATGCGCCACAATCAAGGATGATTGATAAGCCAACGTGAAATCACTAAGGGAACCATTGATAAAATTCAAACAAATTCTAATCCAAAAAATTAAAGAAAAGATCTAACGCACTCACAATTCTCATTAGAAAAATTCTTCTTACAAATTATTTACAAATTATTTAAAGAATGATTTTTCATATTCCTAAAATGAGCAAAAGACAATTCTCTAGACTAAAGTTATATCATTTAACTAAAATTATTATCATTTCAATTAAACACACATAAAAATAAAAACCATTATAAAGTATTAACTTGAAATATTATTTGTTTTCCTCCTAATGAGTCCATTTTAGGTCCTCATTATTTATAATGTTTGACTTTTGTCTTGCAAATTAAAGTTTATTTAATTGTAGTTATTATATTTAATAAAAAAAGTCAATGTCCCTCCAAAGATTAAAAATACACAATTTTTGTGTTTTAGAAATACTACAACAATAATAGAATGTTTATAGGGCCAAAGTTAAAACGTCATGATTCTATAACAACAAATAACACATTTAAAAAATAGACATATATTAAATAGAAAAAACTTTCAAAAATCTATAATTTGTTAATGAAATTATTCTAAAATTGTAGGAATTGTTGAACCAATTCTTTGGATGATAAGACGATGAAGGGTAAAATTATTCTATTAGAAGCAAGCATAGGAGTAAAAGTCCCATAGACCATTACAGATTTGATGCTATTGGTATCTTAATACAAAGTCAAATTTCTTTAGATTTGGCATTCTCTTTTCCGTTGCCTACAATTATCTTTGATCAAAGGATGCCATCAAAATAAAAAAGCACATACACTCTTCAAGGTAAGTGAAAAATCCATATAAACTAAAATAATTTAGAAAACCACATTTTTCTATATGTTAATATTTTAATCAATTTGCATGTTTCGAACGGCAACCATATATAAGTCCAACGAGGTAAATGATATTTGGCATTTGTGGTTGCCTCTTTCTCATGAAAGGATCCTAACAATGCTACACGAGATTCTCAAGGTTCTTTCTTATAAATGAATAATTAATTAAATTACATCTCTATCATTTAAACATATTTGTTGTTAATTTTTTTTATATTTTATATTGTAGTCATACTTAGTTGCTTCAAATGTGGACATTATTGCAAGTTGATCTCCAATTCCAAAAATTCTTGATAATCCTAGTGATAATAGAAAATTGGAATTCCATATTATATCAAGAAAATCAATGTCATGTCCCCATGCGTCAGGTATAGAGTATACATCAAATTGTTTCATCTTATATGGTCATCAATTGTTATTTATTCAACTCTAATGACAAGAAATAATTTAAATAAACAATGTGTCACCTCAATCACAAGCTTAGTTTTAATTAATATTTGAAAAGAATTCTCTTTTTCAAAGTTTAATATTTATTATAAACCATTAAAAAAATTACCCTTAGGGAGTTAGGGTTCCACTTTCTTTTTTTTATATTGAAAGTCATACTCTATTCAAATATAAACATATATTACACTTCACTTAAAAAATTATTTTTAAAGTATTTATAATTACTTACAAGTGATATTTAAACTCTAAAAAATTATTGTTCTCTCAAAGTTGTCGTGCAACTATTTTAAAATTGTTAATATGATAAAATAGACATGCAGTAGCTAATATGAGTATAATTTAGTTAGTATGTTTTAAGCTAATAAAAACAATTTTATTTCTTTTTTGTAGTTGAACAAATGAGTCTAAAATATAACCATGATGCAAAATTTATTTACAGTCAAATTAAATTGACCTTGTCAATATTGTCAATCATTGCTTAATATATGAGGTCAATGAAATTGACTACATAAAAATTTCAAGTGGACATCTTGTCAATACAACCATATTACAACTAATAATAGGGGATGATAACAATTGTTCTGAGATAATATTGACAAGAGATTTAAATTATCGTTCATTTTGTATCAAAGTCCCACACCCAAAATATCATCTAAGTGGAAACTTTAATAAAATTGTTACAAATGTTGAATTGTTGATGTCTACATATAAAATAGTTGTGATAGCTCCTAAAGAGCTCATTGTTTTAGTGAAATATGATATTTTATTGTTTACTTTATTGGGAGAAAGACTCACATATGTTCTCACCATGATAGAAAACTAAAGAGGTCTATTGGGACAATTTCTTTGGTTTGAAATTATGGTAAATTTAAGGTGAGTAGTCCAGTTATTGTTTTTGATGAGAGAGTAATGAAAGACAAATGTTTTTGTTTATATTATAAAAAATTTAATATGTATTATAACTTTTAATTTATTATTTATATTATTGTTGAATAAATTATGTACATTTGTCTAAACAAAAATTAAAGTGATACAAAAAGTGTATACTTGTTAAAAAAAATAAAAATTTAAAATATATGTTTATGTTGTTCGTCGATTCGTGATGAGACTAATAATTTTTCCTCACATCAAATATTGCACAAATACACAAAAATGAATAGTACAATACTTTAAATTTTAGCGACTCAGTAAAACAAATCAGTTACAACTTTATAAGGAGGTTGAAAAAAACAAGAGTGAGGTGATAGTTAATACAACCATAAACAAGATCTAAAGACCATATACTCTGTCACACAAATGCCACAACCATTATTTGAACATTTTTAATGTACATAAAAGCCCAAACATCATCCTTATATTTTACAATCCATAGTCCAATATTGGATTGAAAAATTTCCATTGTACCCTCCTTATTATACCTATAACCCCAAATTAAGAATGAAATGACTATTTTGCTCTCGTATAAATAATAAAACCTCCACAAAATTTCCATTTCACATTTTGACATTTTCGAAACTGAGAGTAACTTTTTTTTTCAAATTTCCGGAGAGGTTGAAAAACAAGTTTTCCGGTACATAAGTTGTACTCCGAAAATCTTGTTTTCATGTTTGCCGGTACATAAGCTATTATCGGAAATCTTTTATGATGTTTTTCTGTATAGAAGAGTATTCCAGAAAACATATTTTTAAGATCTCCGGTACAGAAGAGTGTTTTGGAAAACTTGATGGCCAATATTTTCGGTAATTACCGGAGAACTTGAGCATCAAGTTTTCTGGAAGTTGCATATATTTTTTTTTAATTTAATTAATTATAATTTTATGTTATGGTGATTTATTTATTTTAATATTTTAATTTTTCAGTGGGTGCACGAGTAAGAGACGGCAAAATCATATGAATTACACGGGACACTGAGACTTCTACATCGACTCCGATGAATCCCCTAGAGAGGATTCAACCGACAACTTCAAGGAGAAGAAGACGTATGATTATTGAATACGAAGATGAGGAACATCATGATCAGGGGGAGCCTTCTATAGTGCATGAGGAAGATGTGGTATATGGGCAGGTGGATACACATGAGCACATGGTGCACAAGCAGGTGGATGTACATGAGCAGAAGGAGGCTGCACCTGCTCATGAGGGAGAGCATATGGAGGAGGAACATGATGGAGATGAGGGACCTGGTGAGCTGACACGGTATCCTGGAGGACCTTATGATTTATTTGTCCTTACACGATATCGTTATCATGTTTCAGCTAGACTATGGTTTGGTGAGGTATATTAAATTAATTATTACTTATAATGCATTAAAAATATTTAAATTAATTAATATTTGTTGTCTAAATTTAATTTTAATGTCATATTTTTTTTTTGTATACAAGAGCGACCATTGTTGAAAATTGTTGCGCATGGGAAGAAAATGCAACAATTTACTCCGCCGGTACTTCCGCGACCCATAGAGAATTGGGTGAATTTGTCAGGTCTGAACCCATTACAACGGGGTAGTTTGAAGATGATCGACAACAACTTGATATCTGCATTTGTTGAAAGATGGTATTCTGAGACATCGTCATTTCACATGCCATTTGGTGAAATGACGATCACTTTGGATGATGTTGTCAATCTTCTCGGATTGCCTATTAGGGGTGAGTTCTACAGTCCACCCGATGTAGATAGAGTAACGACGTGTAATCTTGCCGTCCGTCTATTAGGAGTGACCACAAAAGAGATCTAGGAGAAGACCAAAAAGACTAGAGGTGCGCACTATAGACTGGATTGGTTGAAGGAGGTCTTTAGAAGGCAGTGTGCAGCAGAGAGGTTTGACTGTGCTGCTAGGGCATATATGTTGAATTTAGTCGAGAGTACTATTTTTGATGATAAGAGTCATACTCTAGTTGATGCGAAGTACCTTCCATTATTCAGATATTTAGACGGTACATATAAATATGCATGGGGTACTACTGCACTAGTGGTGCTTTATGACTACCTCTCAGATGCCTGCTATTATTACACCAAACAACTAGGTGGATATATGACGCTACTTCAGGTATCAATTATATTTTAGTATTAATTATTTATTTAATTTATTTATATTGTATTTAATTGTTAGCATTAATTTATTAATTTAACTTATTTAATATTAATTATTTAATATTTTTATTTGTAACAATGTTGGATTTTTGAATATTTTTTGAATATTTGTAATAGAGGTGATCAGGGTGTTGAAGTGGAATGTTTTGCTAGAATGAATAGATGGTGCTACAAACAAGGTAAACATAAGGTTGATGAATACAAAAGTATTATTGATGCATTGACACTGGCAGATGTTATATGGAGACCATGAGAGTTGTTATATGAAACACCTCTCCGACAGAAGTGTCATAGGGGTGTCATTCCTTTTGATGATATTACGCTTTATACTGGCCACATCTGATTGTGCAGTACTGTAGTGAAATATCTACCAGAGAGGTGTTTGAGACAATTTGAATATATCCAATATATTCCTTCACCGCCACTTCTAGATCCTACTAGATTATTTGATGTAGATGTGGAATGGTTGGGATATGTGATGCTAGTGACACAACTATTTCACAAGCTTCATCCAGCTACATATCCATCTGAGTGTGAAGATGGATATTTGGAGTGGTTCTATCAGGTGTCTCATCCACTACTGGTGCGACTAGATGGTGTACCTCAGGTCCCACGTTATAATGTACCGCCCACCAGTGTAGATGCTTCTAGTTCACAGCCGCCACCTATCCTACAATAGATCGGTGATCTTATACAACAGAGGTTGAGTCAACATCAAGCTAGTCCAGATGATGAGTTGTATATGCACTTTTATAAAGCTTTGTATTTATCACGTAGTAACACTAGTTAGTAGAAACACTTTTGATGAACTATTGTTATGTCAGTTATTTTATGAACATTTGTGATAAACTATTATTATGTCGGTTATTTTATGAACACTTTATGTTAGTTATATTATTAATTATTATTATGTCGGTTACTTTATTAATTATTAATTATTGTCATGTTGGTTACCTTATTGATTATTAATTATTGTTATGTCGGTTACTTTATTAATTATTAATTATTGTTATGTCGAATACTTTATGAAATAATTACAAGATAAAATCAATTACTAAAATGCATGACAAAAAACTAAAATTAATTAATAACAATTGAAATGTCGGTTATATTAAAGTGATTTTGTATCATTTTTAAAACATTAAGGTTCATCTAAAGACATTGCATCTACGGATTCCATAGGTGGATTTTGGGTAACACGTGGCAACCGGCCTAATAAATATCCCTAGTGTTGTAGACACCCTGTGTATGCTATTGCCCAAGAAGTTGCTTCATTAGTGCATTATTGCTTCCAATCTGGTGCAATGTTTGGCATTGAAAATCCATCTTTCATCTTTAACTGCAAAAATTAAATAAATTAACAAAACCTAAGACAAAAATTACCAGAATAAAACTTAAAAAAGTAAAAGAAAATAATTACCAGAACCTAGTGATTTCCATTAACAAAACCAATACAACAAATGCGATCATTTTTTGTCGATCCTGAATGTGAACCCCTCATAGGAAAGAAAGTCATTGAAAATGCCAGACCGAACGTGACAAGAATAATATTATATGTTGTCGCTATCACGTAACTCATATCAGGTATGGATAACCATTTATCCATGGGTTGAACACCTAAGTCGGATATCATCAACGAATCTCTTACTTCTCTAATGTGTCGTTTGAACAATCAATCATATGGAGTTACATGAGAAGCAATCTCTTGATCCAATTTATTGCGGATCAAAGACCAACACTCTTCACCGAAACCAAGGAATAATGCAATAGTACGAAAACCATAATTTCCATTCGCTGCCACGTCAAATATGTCATCAATGTATGGCTGAATAATATCAGGAAATTGTCTCCATAAAATTTTTTTTGAAGAATGAGATGACTGAGAGGGGTGTTTCTTTGAATGAGACGCTTGTCTCTTCTTTCATGGACACATTGAACTTGTACTTGGAAAAGCAAGTTCACGCACTTTACTATTCAACACTCGTTTCCCAATAACATCAACTGATCAAAAGCGTTTCCATAAGGCATTCATCTCAGTAGACATATCCAACTCTGATCAATCTTCTGTGTCTTGAGTGAGTTCACATTCCATGCTTAATTTTCTCCATTGAATATGCACAGAATCTAGAGGAATTGGTTCACCCATTAATTTATATTGTCCCAATTCGCAGGCACAAGGTAATCTGCATGTCCTTCTGAGAGAGCACCCATATAAAGATTTGTCAGTACCCACCCACTCAACTTTTTCGTATTCTTCATCAATACGTCTTTGAGCTTTTGTGGATACAAATGTATTAAATCTCTAATAAAATGGATTTTGTTGCTCATGCTCTTCATCATAAAAACTTTTTTGAAACGAGGCCCTGATTCTTTTCTGTTGCAACCTTATCATGTTGTTCATAGCCTCCCAACATTTACTCAAATCACCCATACTATTTTCTAACATTAACTTCAGTTTCTAGTGAGCTGACTCAACCCTATAATAAAATTTTACAGATACATTAGAAAATATAATACAATTCAACAATATAAAATAAAATTATATTAAATACCTATTAGTCGTTGTGTTCCCCAAATGCTTCACTTTATTTGTCCATGTTTCAACAAATCCTTCCTTATGTGGAGTCAACCAAGTTTCATTGACATAATCAACAAACATTTTAGTATCAACACATGATTTCTCAAACATATGCAAGCGCATCATATACTCTTTTTTATCACTATAATACATAATGTCTTTCCACATATTCAATATTGACTCTTGTCTATCCTTTAAGACATATTGCTTGCAGTTTGCTCCAACATTTTTTTCGATATGAATTGACAAAGTAAATTAATAGCCTGTGCAAACACAATGCCAACTGCGTTCATTAATGCAAGATCTCTGTCTGTTACAATTACTTGAGGGAATTTATTTTGTGTAACAAAATAACTCTTTTAGTCTCTCTAATGCCCAACAAAAGTTTTCTTCCCGCTCACATTCCAAATAAGCAAATCCAACTACAAATGTCTTCTCTGTTGATGTCATACCAACAATTTCAAGTAATGGCATTCTTTATTTATTGGTTTTGTAGGTACTATCCATAATCAACACAATCGAAAACAAATTCAACAACTTCACTGAATCTGGATACGCCCAAAAAATATCCCTCATAACATCGGAGTCTTCACGCTTTCTATTCCAGCACACCAATTTTCCATCTTCAATTAACTTAAATAAATGTTGTATCTCTGTTATATTACCTCTCACGGGCAATCGAATGATACTTCTCTGTTTATATATTTGTGAGATCTTAGTAGCATTACTCTTATCTCGGTCTTGCAATGAGAGTATTATGTGTCTCGGTGCAACATTATATTTTGTTAATTCATGAACATGCTTTCTTTCTTCTTCATCTAAGCGTCCAACATATGCATGCCCCTCCAAAGTAACAGGTAATTCATGGTTGTGAATTCCACAAATTACTTTAACTATCCCTCCTGAATCATCTTTTAATGGTTTTGATCTAAGCTTGAAAGGACAATCACATTTTTTTATTGAACTTTGAATAGAACTAGTAGCACACTTGTATTTTCCCCCTTTGTCATAACCTAATATTAATTTATTTCTCCGTCCTTTCTCACCCGTCTCTATATGTGATCTTCTGATAATAAAAGTAACTTTATTTTTTATACCAATTTCTTTTGCCCATTTCACAACAGTATCCCTTGAATCAAATATTTGAAATTAAATAATTATAATTAATCACAAAAATATATTTTTATAATATTAATATTAAATATATTTATTCATACCTGATCTGTGTCAAAAATATTTATAATATCGACGCATGTTTTTTTCATTAATAGTAGTGGATTATCCATATCTGTTAACATTTATAAAAAAATTTAAAAAATTTAAAAAACTTAAAAAAAAAATTAAAAAAAATTGGTCTGTACCGGAAAACTTAGAAATGAAGTTTTCCGGAAACTACTACTGTACCGGAATACTTGTCAATTAAGTTTTCCAACACACAACATTTCTCTTCTATACCGGAAAACTTGATTTTAATATTTCTGGAATTTTACTCTGTACCGGAAATCTTCTTACAAATATTCCGGTAGTTACCGAAAATCTTTTTTACGGCTGGGTGAATGACAAAATGGTGGGAAAAAAATTACCTTTACTTTCTTTGAAATAGTAAAAAAAAAAATTGAGGGTAGTTTTGACATTTTTGAAATTTTGTGGGGTACAAGGCAAATTGTGGGGTACAGGGGAAATTTTTCTATAGGATTTGCAATATAGCCCCATAGTTTACAATATTACAACCCAACTATTATCCTTATATTTTACAACCTATAGTGCAATATAGGCCCATAGTTTACAATATTACAACCCAACCATCATCCTTATATTTTACAATTGGGACGTGGGATGTGCAATATAGGTCCATAGTTTTTATTAGTTTATTTTGATTGCTTTCATTTAAGTTAGTTATTTGGAATTTTCAAAAAAAATTTATTCTTAATGTGGTAACCAGCCATATTTAAGCCATCTATCCAATCCAATTATTTTTATAAAGAAAAATTCACATGATGTTAATATATAATACGAGGACACATGGATTCTTTCACACAGTAATTTTAAGTACACAATTACAAAATCATAAAATAGGATATAAATAAAGAAAAATATATTGAATAATGATGAACAGTTCAAGTATATCAAATCATACATAATACATATATAACTAATGAGTAACAAATAAATAATATAACTAACTAATTATTGTATTTAATTTGTATAACTAATTTATTAATATGTCTATAGTCCCTCACAAATTGAAATGTGTGTCTATTGCACTTTTAGTTTGGAAATTAAAAACAATGTCAAAGATATATTGACTACAAAGAATATGAAATATCAAAATCTATTGACTAAAACTTTTAATTGTGTATAAAATTTTTATGGATACAATTTAAAAAGCCAAATTAATGATAAAAAGATAGAAATTTTGTTTAACCAATTATTTTTAATGGGAGTTAGAAATGTCAATGAGAAGAATTACATCACTAAATTTTTAGTATTCTTAAAAAAAATTGACAAATAATTGATCTCGATCAAAGAACTCAATCAACAACTATATTTTTAATCCGTAAGATATAACCTTGATCATGAGGTTTTGTTAACAAAAAATTTTTTTTATTATGAACAAGAGTCCACAATTATTTTTAATTTTACTTCCGAGTTTGTAAGTAAGAAACAACAATGATAACATATCTATTTTTGATCTAAAGGGAATTTATTTTGTATAACAAATAATTCTTTTAGTCTCTCTAATGCCCAACAAAAGTTTTCTTCCCGCTCACATTCTAAATAAGCAAATCCAACTACAAATGTCTTCTCTGTTTATGTCATACCAACAATTTCAAGTAATGACATTCTTTATTTATTGGTTTTTTAGGTACTGTCCATAATCAACACAATCGGAAACAAATTCAACAACTTCACTGAATCTGGATGCGTCCAAAAAATATCCCTCATAACATCGGAGTCTTCACGCTTTCTATTTCAGCACACATATTTTGCATCTTCAATTAACTTAAATAAATGTTGTATCTCTGTGATATTACCTCTCACGTACAATCGAATGATACTTCTCTGTTTATATATTTGTGAGATCTTAGTAGAATTACTCTTATCTCGATCTTGCAATGAGGGTATTATGTGTCTCGGTGCAACATTATATTTTGTTAATTCATGAACATGCTTTCTTTCTTCTTCATCTAAGCGTCCAACATATGCATGCCCCTCCAAATTATCAGGTAATTCATGGTTGTGAATTCCACAAATTACTTTAACTATCCCTCCTGAATCATCTTTTAATGGTTTTGATCTAAGCTTGAAAGGACAATCACATTTTTTTTTTGTTAAACTTTGAATAGAACTAGCAGGACACTTGTATTTTCCCCCTTTGTCACAACATAATATTAATTTATTTCTCCGTCATTTCTCACCTGTCTCTATATATGATCTTCTCATAATAACAGTAACTTTATTTTTTATACCAATTTCTTTTGCCCATTTCACAACAGTATCCCTTGAATCAAATATTTGAAATTAAATAATTATAATTAATCACAAAAATATATTTTTATAATATTAATATTAAATATATTTATTCATACCTGATCTGTGTCAAAAATATTTATAGTATCGACGCATGTTTTGTCCATTAATAGTAGTAGATTATCCATATCTGTTAACATTTAAAAAAAATTAAAAAAAATTAAAAAACTTAAAAAAAAATTTAAAAAAATTGGTATGTACCGGAAAACTTTGAAATGAAGTTTTCAAGAATCTACTACTGTACCGGAATACTTGTCAATTAAGTTTTCTGGTACACAATATTTTCTTTATGTACCCAAAATCTTCTTACAAGTATTCCGGTAGTTACCGGAAAACTGGAGCCTACCAGAAATCTTTTTTACGGCTGGGTGAATGACAAAATGGTGAAAAAAAAATTTCCCTTTACTTTCTTTGAAATAGTAAAAGAAAAAATTTGAGGGTAATTTTGGCATTTTTGAAATTTTATGGGGGTACAAGGCAAATTGTGGGGTACAGGTGAAAATTTTCTATAGGATTTGCAATATAGGCCCATAGTTTACAATATTACAACCCAACCATCATCCTTATATTTTACAACCCATAGTGCAATATAGAACCATAGTTTACAATATTACAACCCAACCATCATCCTTATATTTTACAATTGGGATGTGGGATGTGCAATATAGGCCCATAGTTTTTATTAGTTTATTTTGAATGCTTTCATTTAAGTTAGTTATTTGGTATTTTCAATTTTTTTTTATTCTTAATGTCGTAACCAGCCATATTTAAGCCATCTACCCAATCCAATTATTTTTATAAAGAAAAATTCACATGCTATTGATATGTATCGTACGAGGACACATGGGTTCTTTCACACAGTAATTTTATGGGTACGAGTGCTAGAGGACAATAATGAATTATATATTTTATAGGCTAAATTATATTCGTGGTCCCTTAACTTAATTTCAGGTAACGTTTTAGTCTCTTATCTTTTTTTTTTCTTTTCGATTTAGTCCTTTATTTTAATTTTAAATGACAATTTGATATTTTATATTTTAAAATTTCAACAAAGTTATCCTTTTTTAAACAAAAATTAAAAAAAAAAATTCAATCAAAACTCATAAAATTAATTATATTCTTTAATATAATACAAATTTCATCAAATCCGTAATGCAAATCTTCAAATAAACTCATATTTTCATACTTTATTTGATATTATTATGAATAAAGGACTAAATCGGGAGAAAAAAAAAGATAAGGGACTAAAACGTTATTTGAAATTAAGTTAAGGGACCACGAATGTAATTTAGCCTATTTTATATAAAAAATTTAATAAATTATATTGAACTGTGATAATTTTATATATATATATATATATATATATAATTATCGTGGTAATTAAAATTTAATTATACAAAATAAAAGAAATTTGTCTTAAACTTTTCTATTGTTTAAATAAAAGCAAAATATAAAGTTTTGTTTTAGTCTTTTTATTTAAATATCTAAATTAATGTCTCATTAAGTTAATACAATTGAGTAATTAATTATTTAAAATTTAAATATATAATTAGTTACTACAAAATACAAGAAACGATTTAATTTATATACACAATTACAAAATCATAAAATATGATATAAATAAAGAAAAATATATTGAATAATGATGAATAGTTCAAGTATATCAAATCATACATAATACATATGAGTAACAAATAAATAATATAACTAACTAATTATTGTATTTAATTTGTATAACTAACTAATTAATATGTCTATAGTCTCTCACAAATTGAAATGTGTGTCTATTACACTTTTAGTTTGGAAATTAGAAACAATGTCAAAGATATATTGACTACAAAGATCATGAAATATCAAAATCTATCAATTAAAACTTTTAATTGTGTATAAATTTTTTTATGGATACAATTTGAAAAGCTAAATTAATGATAAAAAGAAAGAAATTTTGTTTAACCAACTATTTTTAATGGAAGCTAGAAATGCCAATGAGAAGAATTACATCACTAAATTTTTAGTATTCTTAAAAAAATTTGACAAATAATTGATCTCGATCAAAGAATTCAATCAACAACTATATTTTTAATTCGTAAGATGCAACTTTGATCATGAGGTTTTGTTAACGAATAATTTTTTTATTATGAACAAGAGCCCACACTTATTTTTACTTTTACTTCCAGAGTTTGTAAGTAAGAAACAACAATGGTAAGGTATCTATTTTTGGATGATTGCTCTAGATGCGAGTGATTAAGAATATATTGATCGATTGCATATCGAAAGTCTAAAAATTAGAAGTATCTTTTTAGGGTTTAGAGTGGGAGTTACTCTAGAGGTTTCTATCTTGTAAGAATGGAGTTATTATTTTCTTCTTGAAGACAAATGTTCAAATTCAATCTTAAAGGATGTTTAAAAAAATCTTGTTAGCAGGTGTTTAGGAAATAAATGATTGTTGTACAAATCGTTGTAATAATTAGTAATGAATTTCGTAAAAGTTTCATATTATGTACTCTATAAATATGGAAGAAGTAAAGAAATTAAGATAGTGTAATTTTTTCTTCTTCTTGATCTCCTTATAATTGTGATTTTCCGTTCATTATTTTGTATCTTGGTGATTGTAGGTGAATTTTTTTTTTTCATTTAATTATACAAAATTTGTGATATTAAAAATTTTGTTTTGGATTTTTCATGATTGTTGATTGATAAAATTGTTTTTGCAAATATATTAATAATTGTGCATCGTGTTTTAAAGTAAATTTTTTGTTAACTTGTTTTTCGTAATTTTTTTTTATCATTTTTATATTTCATTAAGAGTAATTCTAGTTTACTTCTATTGATTGAATCATTGCCACTTATATTTTTGTGCTTAAAGTTTCATTTCATTTAGTGTCATTAATTGCGATATCATTCAAATTTTTAAGTGAACTATCCAATACAAATTATAATTTTATGTTTGTCCTATAAATTATGTTTTCACAATATCTCTGATAAAATTATAGACTCTACGCAACTCTCTTCAAAAATCTAAAGTTAGATTTCAAATAACAATATTAAGTAATTTTAAACAATATTGAGTAAATATCAAGCACTTCCTTAACATAACTATATATTTCAAATATGTTATGGTACAAACTTGAGGTGTTAGCTCAGTTAAGAGTATAACCTTGTAACCTCAAAATAGTCGTCTTAAAACTATTATAAAATAATCATTTAATTAAAGAAAATATGTCATAGTATTAATGCAATTGTTTTGGCTACTTGGTGGGACCCCCTCTTTAATTTCATTTATAACATACTTATATGTTTCAAACATGTTATG
>JBBPBS010001273.1:0-22802 GCA_037974835.1 Cicer judaicum | reverse complement strand
TTTTTTTTTTTCATTTAATTATACAAAATTTGTGATATTAAAAATTTTGTTTTGGATTTTTCATGATTGTTGATTGATAAAATTGTTTTTGCAAATATATTAATAATTGTGCATCGTGTTTTAAAGTAAATTTTTTGTTAACTTGTTTTTCGTAATTTTTTTTTATCATTTTTATATTTCATTAAGAGTAATTCTAGTTTACTTCTATTGATTGAATCATTGCCACTTATATTTTTGTGCTTAAAGTTTCATTTCATTTAGTGTCATTAATTGCGATATCATTCAAATTTTTAAGTGAACTATCCAATACAAATTATAATTTTATGTTTGTCCTATAAATTACGTTTTCACAATATCTCTGATAAAATTATAGACTCTACGCAACTCTCTTCAAAAATCTAAAGTTAGATTTCAAATAACAATATTAAGTAATTTTAAACAATATTGAGTAAATATCAAGCACTTCCTTAACATAACTATATATTTCAAATATGTTATGGTACAAACTTGAGATGTTAGCTCACTTAAGAGTATAACCTTGTAACCTCAAAATAGTCGTCTTAAAACCTATTATAAAATAATCATTTAATTAAAGAAAATATGTCATAGTATTAATGCAATTGTTTTGGCTACTTGGTGGGACCCCCTCTTTAATTTCATTTATAACATACTTATATGTTTCAAACATGTTATGGTACTACCATTGTTTTGGCCACTTAGTGGAATTCCCTCTGTACATTCATTAGGGAAAATTTTAACCGTAATAAAATTGGCTTTCTTAAATTCTTCCTTTGATTCTCAACATAGGTTTGGTCTATTTCCCTTAATTCTATTATTCTCCTTTTTCTTTCTCTTTTTTTGTTTAATAAAATTAAATATATTTTAGTTGTTTCTTTATAATTTTATATATATATATATATATATAGTTTTTACAATTAAATTTTGTTTTCTTATCTTTTCTTTTAAGTTTATATTTTATATACATTGGAAAGAAAACACTGAAGTTAGTGTAGTAAATATATTTTTTTAAGGGTTAATATCTTGTAAAAAATAATTAAGATATTATTTTTATAACTGTAAATGAATTACATATAATACTTTATTTATATCATAGATATGTATAAAATGCATGAAATTAATGAAGAATAAATAAATTATTCATAATAAATATCATTAGAAATTAGATTTTAATAAAATAATAAAATATTAGAAGTTGGTCAATATATATCAAAAAAAGAAAAACTTAATATTATAATTTAAAGTTTGACCAATATTAATGTCTAGATATTTTAAAGATTCTAACTTTGCCTTTAAATAAGTGTCCGTTGTTTTAACATATAAGTCATTATAACATATTCATTTTGTCTTTCTTTATAGATCAAGTTTGGTTAAAATGGAAACTCTATTGAGGCTTATCTTTAAGTTTGTGGTATTACTTGTTGCTATTTCAGGTATTTTTGTTGGCAATGTACAATGTGCTAGTGGTGGTTATAAAGATTGTTGTAAGCCTTGGTGGCCATGTGACCCAGTCGCCTGTCATAGACCTCCATGTTGCAATCCACCTAAAACTTTGTAGCACATTTGATAACTGTTATACCAAAAATGTACTTGAGAAAAATCAATCACACTTGAAATTATTAATCTAAATTATATTGTATTTTTCTCTTCTATTTTCTACCTTTTATTTGACTATTTTTTATATGGTTTGGCTATTTAAAAATAAATGTTATGGTACAAAAATATGTTTATTTTAAGATTTATTTTGTAAAATATCTGTTAAAATACTTTTACTTTGAAATGGTCATTTGATTATACTTGACGGGTATAATAATAGTTTTAATTTAAATTGGTGGGTTCCTTAATTTTGACTAAATCAGAACTGACATGGACCATTACTTTTTACTACTCAATAGCATGGAAAATATCACTTTAATTTTAGATTATTATTTCTTTATTACGGTTTTATTTTGAATAAAATATGAAAAGAAAAAAAAAGAAGTTGAGGGAAGAAAGCACCACTAAGAATGAAAAAGTTCTATTTGCATACGCATTTAATGTTGTCATATATTTTTCTTTTAACTTACTTCCTTTGTCCGTTAATACTTTAGTAAGACTCATAACCAAAACATCATTGTTGGTAGCTAAGACAATCTCTACCAAATTGTTGAAAATATGATCAGTGCAAATTATATGCTAGCAAACCAAGCAAAAGATGTTATCCTAAACTCAAGAGTTCCTAACTTTCTAGTGACATTGCTGACCTTCTTCCATCAAACAATAAAGATGCTAACAACACTTTAGGAGGTGGAAATGCGTATGAAAATGTCCTCTGTCTTTTTTATAAAAAAAATTAAATTTTTTTATTCAAAATTATAAATAATGCGTATGACTCAAAATTATTCAATTTTTTTTTAATAATGCGTATGACTCACAAATAAATAATTTAAAACTAAGTAATATCCTACATAGTGTTGAATAATAAAAATATTGATTCATGACAACTTTAATTTTATTAAATTTACGGAATCTATCAATTTATAAAAAGACTTAAAGTTAGAAGACCCAAAATAATATTTTAAAAATAGAGATAAAAATCGTCAGATTAAAAAAGTTGAGAGAAAAATACTATTTTTAACAAAAAAAAAACATATTGAACAACTTTGGTAATTAATTTTTTTTTTAATAAAACATTGGAAACTAAATATGGCGCTTCATAGAACTAATCGATACGGATTGTGATTGTTGCTTCAAAGACACAACGATAAGCACAATTAATTGATACTCATAGAACTAAATATGGCGCTTCAAAGACGCAGACACGATTAATTGATATTAGATGTGGCTAGGATGGAGCAGTTAGAAAGTCAATATTAAATAGGTGGTTTATTTGATATCTCTTTTTAATAAAATACTTAATAATATTAAGGCTAAATTATATCAGTGGTCCCTTAACTTAATTTCAGGTAACGTTTTAGTCCTTTATCTTTTTTTTTTCCCGAGTTGGTCCTTTATTTTAGTTTTAAGTGACAATTTGATATTTTATGTTTTAAAATTTCAACAATGTTATCCTTTTTTATACAAAAATTCAAAAAAATCATCAAATTTTTCAACCAAAACCCATCAAATTGATAATCATCTTCAATCTAATGCAAATTTTATCAAATTCATAACTCAAATATTCAAATACACTCATATTTTCATATCCAAAAACATCAAATAAAGAATGAAAATATGAGTTTATTTCAAGATTTAAGTTATGAATTTGATTAAATTTATATTTTATTGAAGAGGATAATGAATTTTATGAGTTTTGTTTAAAAAATTTGATGATTATTTTGAATTTTTGTAAAAAAAAGGACAACATTGTTAACATTTTAAAACATAAAATATCAAATTGTCACTTAAAATTAAAATAAAGGATCAATTTGGGAAAAAAAAACCTAAAGGACTAAAACGTTACCTGAAATTAAGTTAAGGGACCATGAATGCAATTTAGCCTAATATTAATTACTAACCTTATTCTTCTTCAAAAAAAAATTAAATCAAACTTAAGGATCATGAATTCTTATTTAGAGTATGTTTATTTAAGATCTCTATTTTGACAATAGTCGCTCTCTTTCTTTTCTAAACAAAAAAACCCTAGTTTCCGTCTTCTTCTTCATTCATTAGAGAGGTAGGTAGCTTATGATAATTTTTTGGTCCAAAATTATCCTTCAATTTATTTTATTATCTCATTTTATTCAAATAAGTGGTGTTCATAATGGCAAATGACTCATTTTTTTGGTACCATATTTCAAAGAGTCTATGGAGGCTATCACCAATGTTCAACATAAGTTTTACATATGATTTGTAAATATGTGGTTGCCTATAGTCGATATAAGCGAACTCAGTAAATATTTTTTTCAAAAGATGAATTGGATTAAAGAGTGTGGATCTTACACTATTCTTGACCATTGAATTTTTGTGGAAGAAATTAGTTTGATTGTTAGAATTAATATTTTAATTTGATTATCTCTCATTGACTTCTGAAATCGATATGTGTGTTGATATATTCTTTACTTTCTTAATTAAGTTTATATCAAAATATGAAGATGAATATCTCAAATCATGATGAGTTTGCTTGTATTAATCTTTTGAGTGAAACTTATTTTTCTATATATATAAATAAATAATAAAAATAAAAGCTTAGGAGAATGGAGGGAATTGTTTTTTTTTTTCTTTCAATTTTGAATATATAACTACATAACTTTGATTCTATTTTGGTCGTAAAAAGTGATTTTAACACCGTTTTTACAACTCAATTTATCAAAGTGAAAACTTGTACTTTCTATGTCGCAGCACAAATATATTATATAGTACCAAGCTACTACCGTGAGCTGTATATATGTTATTGGTCGGATGACACATAAATAAATACATTTATTTATACTAAAAAAAAGATTTATTAAAATGCTCAAATTTTGTAATTCTTTATTATTTGTCATTAAAATTACTTTTAACAATAAGTAATATGTTAGTTTTTTTTTTTTTATATAATATATTTTATATTTTTGGATAAGTAAAAACACAAAAATATTAACCTCATTTGTAACAAAAACAAAATATTCTTACGTTTTTTTAGAATGAGTTTCTCCCACTTCAGACTCATTTTAAGTACTTCATTTTTTCATTATCTTTGAAGGTCATGGATTCGTTTTTTCATTTTCCTCAGTGTCTTAGAAATTGTTTTGCTTCTCTATTGTAGCAATTCAATTTCCTTTGACCGATTATCCTGATCAATTCATATTCCTCTTCAATTATTTTCATTCAATTGGATCTCTCTCATAACAATAAAACACATTCGATTTTTCTCTTCTACCCTCTCGTAACAATTCAATGTAGCTCTTCTTCTCTCTAATAGTAAACTCCTTCTTCTTCTTCTTCTTCTTCTTCTTCTCTATATTTGATTTTGTTCCTCTTTTATTTTTGTTCAATTTGGTTCATATTTACTGAAGTTTCATTCACAATTTAGTGAAAATCGTTCTTCCATTAGGAATAAATGCAAATCGTTTTTACTCTATTGGTGTTTCTTGTGTAATAATTTATATTGAACTGAAATTTGGTAATAAACTAAAACATGAGAAAAGAATGTGGAAATTTGTGGTATAAGTTTAATGTGTAATGTGTAGTATTTCACTATTTAGAGCTCATGGAAATAGGACCAATTTACACTTTAAGTTTATTGTATAGTATTTCACCATTTAAAGCTCATATATCTATATATATTCATGAAAATGGTAGAAATTTGATGTACGGTGTTTCTACAATTAAATTTGATTTTTGTTTAGAATTATTCAATTCAGTTTGATTTCAATTTTTGATAACCAATTCAATTAAAAACTCTTTTTGTTAAGAGTATGATTTTCAATTTTTATGAACCAGGTCAGTTAAGTTCTACAGTTTGGTTCATTAAATAGTCTTATAAACACTCTAGTAATTATTCAAATGGATAACTATAAGCCCTTATACCACATTAAGAAAACGATTTACTTAACTAGTGATTTAGTTTAGTTTCTCTAGAAGAAAAACTCTGATTAGCCTTACTAGTTGATTGATGAAATGTAATGGAAAATTCGTAATTAGTTATGTGATATGTCTTTAATTGATCAATACATGTAATAATAACTGGAGGTATAGTCAAATGCAATTATTTTATCACTTTCTAAAAACCTCACATTGCCCTGCAGCCTGCAGGTATCTTCTATGCAAACTAACAAATTAGTATTATTGTTTGGATGTGGAGGTCCTGCTGAATGATGGGTAATGATTGTTCAGTGTGTAAAAGTGTGTCTAATTTTGGAGGTCTTGCTGAAACAATTGATCAAAACTATACTTATGTTTTATGATACATTTTCATGAAAATTCAAGGTAAGATAGCTTAAATTATGCTTAATCAAAGCAAGTGATGTATCTAATAATTAGATTTTTGTTCTCCCTATAATCTCAATGTTTTACCTAATTTTGTTTGACTTACATTTGTTATATTGATTTCAGAGTACAAATGAGAGCTACACTTTAATGAGCATAATGATAAGAGTTGTGATGTAGACGTGTTTAATGGTATCACGAGAGTTCGAGTTTTTCTTTTTTGAAAATCTAAAATTTTATTAATAGAAAGGGGGAAAAAACAAAAGTGTGAGGGAACATAAACCCTAACATTAATATTTGATGATGTTAATTTAAAGTTAACATTATTTTTTTTTTTTTGCAAGAATTAATTTAGTAGTTCATGGTATTCTATTTGCGAAGTTGAAAATATAGTGGTTTATTGGATGTTTTAATGAAATCAGTAAAATAAATTATATTTTATTATATGTTTTAAATTTTCAATAGAATTAGTTAATAAAAATAAATTAGAAATTTAAATTAAATATTATGGTATTAGTATTTTTAAATTATAATTAATAGTGAGATAAAATAAAATAAATTTATTAAATAATAATAATTTTTAGTGATAGTCACTATAGAAAGATATCAATTATTTAATTATATTTATTCAATTTTTAATGATAGATATCATAGTAAATATAAATAAAAAAATATGTAGTGGTACTCTTCATAATATGTAATGACAATCCATCATCATAACAACACATCTCCTACGGGAATTTGAATGTAACTCAAAGTATTTATGACATTTACATAATATATTTGATTTCTTAATATACTTTATCTATCCTATATATCAATTTTCTTGTGTTTTATGTAGCAAATTTTTATTGGGTGCATGATGAGTAAGTTATCTATAATTTTTAAAAGACAACTTAGACCTCACATAATATATATTGAAAGGATTAGAGAGGTCATGACACCCTTAGTCTTTGAGAAATTATGCTACTAGTTCCTGGAGTCGTTGATTGAACTTTCCTTATACATCGGTAATTACTTTATGTTCTCGTCAATTTCAGGCATCACAATATATTCAAATAATTTAGTCACAAACAAGGACATGTAATGCAATGTGTTGTTTTGGGAGTTTTATGATTTAAAAAAAAAAAAATCAGAACACTAACCAATGTATGTATGAATAAAGACAACAATAAAAAGGATATAAAAGAAAATATAATAAAATACAACAAAATTCATTACAAAAATTTATGAAGTCTTCATGCTACACAAAAAATTTCTTTAGTAATTCCAAATTTATGATTGTGAGGTTATACTTACTAGTAACAAACCATTTAGGATAATTTCATTTTCACACACCAGATAACTTAATTAAAATTCAAATATAAAGATTTTTTAGGTACACATGTGAAAAGATGGGCAAGATAAACTTTATGCAAAATTAATTCCAAATATAAATTATTCAAAATATAAAAATTAAGTGACTTTAATTATTAATTAATTATTATATTAGATGAAACTCTTGAAAAGAAAGAGAACTTTAATTATTATATTAGATGAAACTCTTGAATAGAAAGAGAAGAAAGAACACACTTAATCAAATGTTTTATTTTTAAAAACAAAAACGCTGTAAATAGCTTAAGAAAAGCGTTGTAAAATCTTATTTTTCGCGCAGTAGAAATAATTAAAAGAAACTATATGATTGTAAAACTTAATTTACTTATATTTTTAGTTAGTATTTATTCTTAATTTTCTTCAATTAGAGTTTGTCTATGTTTCAATAGTGAATTATTTTTTTTGTATTTCTTTTATGTCATGCATTTACTATAATGAATACATTCAACTTTCAATGATAACAAATTTTTGTTAGAGTTATATTCATAATTGCATAAGAAAAACAAATCAACATTCTTTCACTTGCTTTGAAAAAGAATATTTACTATTTTGTATAATGTTTACTATTTTGTGCACCAAAGCGTGTTTTGATGAGTTACGAATCTGAAATTTATAATATAAAAAAACAAAAACACTTATATGTAGTCATTTGCATCTACTTCGGCAAATTCTTCTCTCTTCTATGCTTAATTATTTAATACATATTATTACAAATAATTAATATTTTCTTATTAAAAATATTAGATTAATATATATTGTTGTGTAGCCAAAAAAATATTATCCGTCATTCTTTAAAAATGTGTAATTCTAGTGTGTTTAACCGAATCTAATTATGTATATATTGACTATTTAAAAATTTATAATTATATTTTTATTGATAGGTTATTGTTTTATAAATAAATGTTAGTATATTATTTTCCTTTGGTATGATATAATTCATCAATCCAGTCACTTACGCAAAAAATGTAGATAACCTATTTAATTATATATTGGAACATGAATATATACTTGACGAGATGTAATAAATGATGGCCAATTGGACGAGTGATTGGCCGAGTGAGATGTCATGTTAAAATTTATTGTAAAATAAATATGACTGATAAAATATATATTTAGACACAAAGTTTTGACAATGTATAACCCTTATTATATAAAATATACCTACTTTTAACTTTTTCTAGTGTGATAGAGAAAAAATTAATATAAAATTAAAAACTATTTAAAATGTACTAAGAATATAAATATGATGTTTGTTGTCAGATTTGTCTTAAAAAAACATTTATAACAAAATATTTAAATAGTATAGAAATACTTATATAGCTATATAGTGCAGATAGGATAACTAGGAAAAAACTCAAAAGAAATAATTTTTTTTAGGAATGAAACAAGCACCTTTGTGAAAAAAAATCACTAAAAATTAATTATATTCGCACATGCATTGCATAGTGTGTAGCACTATCTCTTTAGGCTGTAGTTGGAGTTTGGACTAAGCAAATAAGCATACAAAATACAAAATAGGTAATGCTATTTTAAAATGCCTTTACTTTGAAATGCATTATTCATAGATCAAGAAGAGAATGGTAAGTTGAATGTGTCTATGCATTCCTTTAAGATGCCTTCGCGTGACAAAAGTTAAAGTCTCCTAATATTTCTATTATCGAGAAATTAAGCTTCAACAATTTCACCATAATAATAAGGTACAAGATTAAATGATCAAAAAAGTAATTTGATAGATATACGATCATTGTGTTAACATAATTATACAGAAAAATAAAGAGTTAATCAATTTTAAAAAGCAACTAAGAGATTCATCTAAAACGGTAAATAAACTCTAACTTATAATGAATCATTTAAAAGAATTAATCGAAAAATCATAGTTTAAACAACTTTTTATTGAAGTTTATTTAACTCTCGATTGAACTCTAAATCAACAAAGTCTCTCTTTTCTCGAAGATTAAAAAAAAAAGTCACCTTACAACACTAACATACATGCAATTGATTTTACTTGAGTGGTGTTTTCTTTATTACTATTATTTTTACCTGCCTTTAATTATATAAAAGCTTCCTAAATGAACCTAGTAGAATCACATCGTGCATATGCTTTTTTCTATGGTTTGGACTTTGATGGACATAATGGTGTCATGCATGTATATACATACCATAGAAAACTCAATTGGTTTGGTGTGATATAGATGATTATCAAGTGGCCATATTTTTATTGTACATTCGCTATATAGTACAATCATTAATTCGTGAAAATGTAAATATCAGAACACTAATTCATACATTTGCTATTGAAATGCACACTTACTCAATATTGCATATTAATATTGCCATTGTCTAGAGTGCTTCAACAATCCTTATGACATAGCAAAGTACATAGTCAAATGAAGAAAGAAGTATCCTATTGTCATTTCAATATCAAAGTATATTTACACCAAAATAAAAAATTAAAAATCAAATGAACAAAAAGAGAGTTTCATATTAAGAGACTTTATTTTGCTTTAACTGCCTTCCTCCTCCCTGCTTTGCATGAGATCCAAGTGTGTGAGAATCTTTTCCTTCCAAAGACATGTTAGCTTTTTGAAATGATTTCTCTATTTGTTTCATATCACTCTCATCATCTATACATTTAGCAATTTGCTTGTGTTTTTCTTCATTTTATTATATATTTATTTTCATAATCATATTAAAGCATACATATATATCACTCTCTTGTTTATCTATAAATAATGCTATCACTATATTTTATTTAACAAAGTAGTGCTTTCTTTTCATTTATATGGCACCCATTCATGAGATTCCTTATAGCTTCGTCCTAGCTTTTGGGATTTTTATTTTATTTTAATTAAATAAAATGTAATTATGGTAATAATTTTATTTGGTTTAATAATTTAACAAATATGTTATCAAATGATCATTCCAAACGAAACTATCATATATGATTCCAAACAAGTAATTTTTTAAATATACATAATTATAATCTTAGCCCCAACCTATAACTCTTGTTTTGCACGTGTTAAACACATTAGCATCACACATATTAAAGAAAGATAGATAATAAATTTTGGCTATTGTTATAAAGGCAAAGGACCACAAACAATAAAAACTGAAATTGGATATAAAAAAAGCAACATGTCATTATCATGGAGGAGGTGCATGGGTCTTATTGGTATATAAATGCTTTTTTCTTGTTATGGATTTGAGATTGGCAATTTATGAAGCCATGTTTTGGTGCACAAAATAGTAAATATTTTTTTTTTAAAGACAAGTGAAAGAACACATATACATTTTTCTTATATAATTACTGCAACTATAAATATATATATAACTCTAAAATAAATTTTATTATATGATTATAGTAAATAACGTTAAAAAAATACAAACTCTAATTGAAGAAAATTAAGAATAATTTTTTAAATAGTCTATAACTCTTGCTTTGCACCTGTGAAACACATTAGCATCACACATATTATAGAAAGATACATAATAATTTTTGGCTACATAACAATACAGAATAATTATTTGTAAAAAATGTATTAACTAATCAACAAAGAACAGAGAAGAATTTGCAAAAGTAGAAGGAAAGGACCACAATTAATAGAAACTGAAAAAAAAGCAACATATCATTATCATATGCAGAAGGTCATGGGTCTTATTTGTATATGTTATTTGATATTTACAACTTATGAAGTGAAAGAACACGGATTCAATTTTCTTATATAATTATTGTAAGTATGAATGTAACTCTAAGTTAAATTTTATTCTATAACTAAATATAGTGAATGACATAAAAGAAATATAAAAACAAATTGATGAAACATAAATAAACTTTAATTGAAGAAACTTAAGAATAAATATTAAACTACTAAAATTAATTCAATAAATCTAAATTAATTTTAGAATCATAGCCGTTCCTCTTACTTTATTTAATGCATAAAATTGATATCTTTGTCAAGATAAATATTTTGTTTAACTTTATTTTTTCTTATATATCTATTTTATTTAAGTGAAGACATAGATATTCTAAAGTTGTATTTAGTATAATATTTAATAATATATATATATATATATATATATATATATATATAATTTGAATACAACTAGTGAAATATAATCATGTAAGCATTATAACAAATATAAAATAATATTTAAGTTCCACCTTTTTATTTTATTTGTATCTTTTTGGTACATGTCATTCTATCACAAATGTCATTATTAAAAAATTAATTTTAATGATCGAAATTATGTCTATCACACAAATGTCTACCTAAAAAGCTATGTCTTGTCACTTGGATAAAGTAGTTGGTAACATTAAATTCCTATCGCCCATGCACAATGGAAACACACAAAAACATCATGTAGCTAGAAGCTACAATAAATTTTATATTAGCGTGCGATTAGTTTTTGTAATATATATAAATTAATTATTATATTTAATCCTATAAAAAAAAAGGCAATATAAAATATATCATATATTTGAAGTATAAAATTTATACCAATTTTATTATTTAAGCTAATTTTATATTCAAATTATTTAAGATTTAATTTATGATCAAGTGAAATTTTATCAACACATAATTTAAGATGAAGAAAAAAACGACTTTTGATATTTTATTTATAGATATTAATTTAATACTTTGTGATACTATATATTCAAAGCTATTGATAAATATGCAGTAGGTGAAATTAATGGAAAAACGGAAAATTGTTTTCATCAATTTCATCAAACATCGTTCTTTTCTTCATCTATATAAATAAATGCTTTTTGAGATTTGGTTGATTGAAAGCTAGACACATTACTAGTTGGTTTTCTAAATATGGTTCTTCAGTTACAATTTTACTTTCAACTAAAATTTCTTTTTATGATAAAAGTAAAACCAAAAGAAGTTTAATGGCTAAAAAATTTATAAAAAAGCAAAAGTGTGTAAAGAATCACATGATACTAATAGAGTACATAGTTTCACGTAGGATGAGCAAATTTGAATCAGCAAGTTACCCTCTGTTTTAAGAAAAAAGATAATGTATCCCCCCAATTAACTGCAGTACCTCACATCAGGAAAAAAGGATAAAGAATTGATGCTAATGCATCCCCCCAAACTAAACCAGCACTAATACAGTTTACATCAATTATCAGATAAACATGGTAAATATTTGAAGAATTTAAATCAAGAAAAAATGCATTATAAGAACTCAGTCCCAATATTAGCATTAACAGAATATTAGCATCATGATGAGTTTCACTTTTTCAAAGACAAAATATGATATCTAAGATATTTATTGAGTAAGATTATATCTATCATATGCTTTCAATTAATTTGGCATTTTACAAATCGCCGCTAAGAAGGAGTCAAGGAAAATGAGATGGATAGGGTCAGGGAAAATAAAATTAAACAAATCTTACTTAAAAAAAAAAAAAAATTAAATTTACAATTTTAGAAATTACAAATGGTGAATAAAATAAAAGTATATTTTATCTGCTATATTTAATTTAGCGTCGCACTAACCAACGCTAATAATTTAAAAAAAAAAATACTTAATTGCAATTTTGCTCCATTTATTTTGGCTGAATTATGAAAATAGTCTTTCTTTTTTATTTCTCCTCAGTTTTAATTTCCAAATAGAATTTTAGTAAAAAATGTAATGAAATGTCATGTTTTTTAGTTGCACCGTACCATTTATGATCATAGATTTCAGGTGCAATTGTTGTACCACGAGATCTTGTAGCTTAAATAATCACAAACAAATGGTATTATGTCAAATTTTAGACATAAATTCTGTTATAGAGACTAAAACTAAAGAGAAATAAAATGGGGGGACGATTTTCGTGATTCAATAAAACTGCAATTAAGCTAAAAAAATATTTATGCACTAGTATGTGTTGGTCCAACACTAAATTGATGCTAACTAACATCGATATCGTAGACCGACATTAAATTTGACAGCTAAAATCAACTTTTGTAATAGAAATTTGACAGCTAAAATCAACTTTTATAATAGAAATTTAAATTATTAACTCATAGTTTATTTTAGGATAATAGAATACATACAACTATATCTAAAAAATATTGATTTACAAGTTCGAAAAAGACTTATAAAAAAGTGATGTATTTTATGACTAAATTTGCTGTCGTAACAAATAGTGGGTCGTATCGTACTACAAAATATGAGTATAATCTATCCTCTAAGGTTCCTTCCAATAATTATCTTATTTTCAACCATACATGATAAGATTTTTCGTAATTATAATACCAACTTTTTTGGCTGGTCAATACAAAATATTTTCTATTATTGATCATCATAATTATCAAGTCTATGTTTTTATATGACATAATGTTCAATATATTTATCTCCTACTAATCATTTTTTTTTCAAAATGTGATGAACATTTTGACTAATGTTGAAATTCATAAAGCGTATGAGAGAAATGGTATCCAACACCAAATAGTGGCCATAGAATTACTATGTTTATATAATTTTTTAACATTTCTCAAATAATATATTTAATTCCACGTAAAATTTATAATTTTTTTTTAAATAATCATATATAACATGTCTATATTATTTTAATAATATATTAATTACATATATCTTTTAATATAATATATATATATATATATAATAGATACTATTTTAATTATATTAAATATATATTTATCTTTTATATATACTTTTCGTGTATATATTTTGATATTTAAGTTTAAGGTTACATTATTTGATTGATATATTATCTATCTTAATTTATTTATTGCTTCTGGTGAGACAGGAAATGTTATCTCATTATATGCTAACAAAGATAAACTATTTAATTATAAGGTAAAATTTACCAGTTATTTTTGAGTTTACAAATAATGTTTTGTTTCTTTAATATTAAAAAGCATACAATGTTTTTACTACTCATTGTATTTGAGTTCTCACAAGAAATAACTTTACTGGAGAATAAATACTCTCACTATTCAGAATTCCATTTACTCAATCAAATTAATTTCAATCTAATTTTTCAACTCTAATAACTTTGAAAAAAATATATTTAATTATTTAATATTTGAGTTTACTTATGTTGTATAGTTTAATAAATAAATATTAATTATTATAAAATAAAACAGAAATTTAACCTTTAAATTTTAGTGATGTTAAATTTAACATATGATCAAATTTACTCATAGATGATATATCATTATAATTATACTATTGATGATTTAATTTAATACTATCAAAATATTTTCAATTGTCCCATAAAAATTCCAAAATACTAATAATAACTACAAAAACATAGAGTTGCCCATGTGGCATCGCTAACTCAATTATAATTGGTAGTGCTACGTCATCTTCCTTTGATCAAATTCAATTGACATCTCATCGGCGACAAAAATCACATATAGAGAATTTAAAAAGTAAAAAACTTTATAGGAATTCAAAGTAAAATCTTGATATTTTAACGATGATTAAAAATTTATTTAATTCTATAATTTTTATATTATTTTTTTTGGGTTAAATAAATGTTTAATCTTTATAAAATTTTAATTTTTTTTAATCTCTTTAAAAAATTTAACATTTTTAGTTTTATGAAATTATTATACAAATATTTTTAGTCTCTGCTAAAATGTCATAGATAATTTTGAATGTGATTTTTATAAACAAGCAAACAATATTGTACATAGTTCCTCCATAAAACATTAATTCAAAATTTGATTTTTAAGTTGTATTTTTGTTAGTTTTATCTTATATTTATAACATTTAAAAATTTCATATTTAATTTATCTTTAGTTAAAAATTTCTAAAATTATAACATTTTAAACGTCTATATAAAAAATCATTAAAAATTTTAAAAGTCAAATACAGTTAACCATATTTCTTTTCAAATAAAGAGAAACTTTTTCTCAACAATCATCTCCCTCACCATCTACCGCAGGAGTGCATATTTTAACTTTAATTCTATCTACAATAAATTGAAAATGAATAGCTTTTGGATTTCCTTTGAAGATTGGAACACCTAAGTATTATAAAGGGCAGGGTTTGTCTCATTTTGGCTATTCTATTAAAGTAACTAGTGCTCCTATCCCTTCACCGTGCCATTTCATCCTTGCTTTCTTGGACTTCAATTTCTACACTTAAAGAGATTCTCAAGGTATCTTTTATATGAAAGAATACATTACATACATCTATATCATGTTAGTTTGTTGTGAACATTTTTTGTTTAAAATTGTAGCTATATTTAACGGCACTAGGAGTAGATATTATAACTAGTTAATCTCCAAAATTTTTAATTTTTGAGCATCTTGATGAGAATATAACATTAAAGTTTAAGATCGTGTCAATTTAAATATTGCATTTACACGTGTCTGGTATAATAGAGTACATATAAAATCATTTCATCTTACATAATCATCTTTTATTATCCATTCAACTTTAACGACAACAAATAATTGAAACTAATAGTGTCACACCTTAATCAACATGTCCATGCATAAAGAAAATTAAACCTATCCATGCTTAATTTAAGTAAAATTGGAAAATAATTGTTGTTTGAGAGTTGAATCTCTATTACAAATAGGTGAGAAGTTTACATTACAGTTTTCTTTTCTTTCATTATTAAAATATATATTGTATTGAAAAATAAGTACATTTATACTTCACTTTAATGTAAATTTTTGAATACACTCATCTTTTATGTTTGTTTTGTCGCGTTTATTATAATTGAAATTGTTAAGATATTCCTTTGAAGGAAACTATGTTAGAATGATATCTCTTTCAACATCACATACTTGTAAAAGACAATTTGCTTAAAAAAGATGAGCTAATTGCATTGATTCATCGTTGTGTGTGGTGAGTTGTGGTGATGAGGAATATATTTCCCATTTGTTTATGATTTGTTCAGTGTTTAGATCGATTTGAGTGGTTATTTTGAGGTGGCATGGATTGAATTGCATGCTACACAAAGATATTGAAGCCAATTTTATTCAATTTTTCGGTTATCGTCAGGGTGGACGAAGCATTTGATCCAAATTCAGTGCTATTTTATTGACTTGTGTATGCTATATATACAAATCTTGTAACTCAGTTATTTTTAATCATGATGTGTGTGATGTTGCATTATTAGTTGAAAATGTACACATTTCTCGAACGTGGTTTAGAGTTAAGGACGCTAATTTTGTGTATGATTTTCATTTATAGTGTTTGCATCATCGAGTGTGAGAGAGAATACCATATTCTTTTAATGTGGGGAGAACACTCAATTGCAAACAATCATTCTTGTAAAAAAGATGAAGATCAAAAATAGAATTTCTGAAATTAATCCCTAAATTTTGAAAATTAGGAAATATATTCCTAAAATTATACAATAGTAATCAAAATATTTTATATTAAAACTCTATTGTTAAAGACTATGATATGATATGTTAATTGAATATTTAACTCTTCTAAGTTGATTTTATATCAATGTCATTACAATATAGACTAATTTGTCCATAAATAGTTCATGTACGATTATAGTTATTCACAAATTTGTTTCTGAGATGACCAAATTTAATCGACAAATTTGTCAACGGAAAGATGAAATTGATACATTCAATTATAGTGTCACATCAAAATATCTAACAACAAAATTTTACAAATGAATTATTTTGATTGATATTTTATAATTTCAAGTATTTATTTGTCAATTTACAAAATTGAAAAACTACTTCGACCGACTTGTGCAATTTCATAGACCAATTTACTAATTAGTGTTTATAATTTGATGGACGTATACAATTTTATGTGAATTTTAACTGAGCCATGTTTGCCGAAATAAAATATTAGACTAGAAGATGAACTTAAAAAATAAAAAACAACCATTAGCATAAACCTGTTGTCGAAAACAAAATATAGCATAGAGTGAAAAAGATTAAAAATCCAATAGAGTAGAAAACTCAAAACTACAGAAAATGAATAACTATATACTAATTAATTTAATATTAGACACAAAAATCCAACAGATTCAAGCAGGTAGAACTTGCAATGAGATATGTACATACTATACATCTAGATTATCTAAAACATAGTAAGTTGAGAAATTAAATAAAAATTCAGAGATAGTAATTATGAAGAAATCACTTTCCTTTCAAGTATTTGAGTTTATTCGTCTAGAAATTATGATAAAATATACTTTTAAACTACGAAAAACATAACACATCTATACACGTCATTGACATGTTGATATGACTGATAATTTTAAAAAATAAATTAATCAGATAGAATTATTATTATTTTTTTTTTGAAATTTTTCATGCACCTAAAATTTGATGGTGAACTTTTTAAATTTTTAGTCAATATAAATTTTTTATATGTTTTTATCCTATAGTAGCTAAATATTTTATTTTTCACTATATGCTTAGATAAGCTTTTTAATTCTTTGTGTTTCTCCCTAATTCTTAGACATTTATCTTAGTGTTTTTATCATAAAATTTATTAGTAAAGTTTAATATTTAAAGACTCAATATTGGAATTCATTATTTTATATAGAATGAATAATATAGAATTACTAGAAGATTTTAAAATTAATACAATGTAGACAAAAAATTTCGACGAGATTTATGCATCTCAGTAGCTATCACATTTTACATCAAATTTTTTATTTAGCGCCGATGTGATTCCAAGTTATATTTTTTTTCTTGTAATTTCCTTTCATTAGTTACAATGTATTTATTTATTTTTATTGTATTGTTCTTCACAAAATAAAAACATTATTACACACTTCGCAAGACTATATTAGATATTGTTAAATTTATTTATATAGCATAAGGTTGGTATAATTTAGTTACTCTTAAAAAAAAGTAGTTATATATATATATATATATATATCATAGATACTATTTTTATTATATATTAAATATATGTTTATATCTTTTATATATACTTTTCGTGTATATATTTTGATATAAGCTTAAGGTTACATTCGTTGGTTGATATGTCGACTACCTTAATTTATTTGTTGCTTCTGGTGAGATTGGAAATATTATCTCATTATATGCTAACAAAGATAAAGTATTTATAAGGTAAATTTGCTACTTATTCTTGAGTTTACAAATTCAAAAATATTATTTATATTATTATATTTTTTTAATTTTTTTTTTGACTATTATTGATATATTACATTGAGGTTAAATTTCTAAGACATACAAACTTTGATAAGAAATAAATTACCTTTTAGATTATTTACAAATGATGGTTTGTTTCTTTAATATTAAAAAGCATACAATGTTATTACTACTAGTTGTATTTAAATTCTCACAAGAAAGAGAATAAATACTCTCACTATTCAGAGTTCCATTTATTCCACCAAATTGATTTCAATCCTAATTTTTCAACTGTAATAACATTGAAAAAAATATATTTAATTATTTTATTGTTGAGTTAACTAATATCGTATATATTATATTTAACATATTTTAACATTAAATATTTATTGATAATTAATATATACAATTTATTATCAAAAAATATATATTTTTCTAAGTAATAAAAAATCTAAAATATTATTTACATACCCCATATTTTCTATCAAAATAACTAGACATATTAATATTAATATTATTAAATTGATATGGTTGAGGTGGAAACTGAAAATATAACAAATTGAATATATTTGATTTAAAATTTAAGCATAAATAAGTCAAATAAGATAGAAATGTAAATCAAATACATTAAATTTATTTAATTCATTTTTTCTTATACCTTGATATAGAGTAGTACTAATACAGCTATTTATACTAATACTAATAAATTAGTATACTTGGAAAATAATAATATATATTATATTGATATAAGTATACAAAAATACTAAATGTTAGGATGAGAAACAATAATAAAAGGTAAGTCATATTTATTATTTTTAAATAGTCTAATTATTTCAACTCACAAGTCACAATTTAAATGTATTGTTAATTTTACTAACTTAAAATTGTAGCCGTCGTGAGTTGTTCGTGCAAAAACATATCATACTATATAACATTATTGATTATTATACCAATACTATATTCAAACATTTTTACTACCACACATTTAATGTATATCAAAAGTAAAATGAATTAGTAGTGATTTATTGCTGATTGGTAATCAATTTATTCCATGAATATGTCATTATTGCTACGAGAGTGATAATCAATTAGAATTTCTATTATTTTTAGATAGACCATAATTGACCTATAATCATATTGAACTTATATAAATTAATTATCAATAAGAAATTTAGTTAATCTTATTATTTAATTTGATAGCTAAACAATAAAGTCTCTTAATTGATAATACTGATAATAGTTAACATATATAAACAAAGATATTGATAATAAATAATATAATTAAATAAAAACATATAGCAAGATATGCAAATGAAGCAAATTAAAATCATGTTTTTAACAAAACGGCTGGAAGTACTCTACCATTTTAACAAAAATCTACTCATACTTTACTCACATTATGACTGAACTCTAAATCTAACTCACTAGAGTCTCATTCCCTAGAAAAAATATATAAGGCTCATGAAGTACTAACTTTGTTATAAGAATTTAGTTTTGTAATATCTCAAGGAATCAGACTCAAATCCTCTAGAGATGGTTGTAAAATAAATATTAGTTTCATTTTGATTAAAAAAAAATTAAATTCTCCTTCACCCGATTCAAAAAATTATAAAATATAATATTTTAAGTATTTTTTATAAACTTTAAAAATACATTTATCACACCTACTTAAATATTATGTTACAAATATTTAAACACATAAGTTTAAGATAAATAAGGTTCGTAAAAAAAAGTTTAACATAAATAATGTAATGATAATTATAATGATTAAATATAAAATAATAAAAACTTACTATACATTGCAATTAGCTCATAATGAAGTCTATCACGTTTATAAATTTTTAATAACTACTTTATATGTTTCAGAATATAAGTAAAAATGATGTGGCATTGTGACGTGGATAACTTTTATTGAATTAACACCGCCACATCAACGACTCTTTATTTTCTTTATCTATTTATTTATGATTAGTTTTTTATTTAGTTTTCATTTTAATTAAAATAAAGAAAAGGAAGAAAAAAAAAAGCAAAATCTGAACCCCAAATTCCCTTCACTTTCTTCTACGGCTACAACAACAGAGCCATGGATTTAACACTTGTTCCCTCTCACTCACATGTTTAGGCACCTAAGATGAAGGGTGAGAAGATGTTAACAAGACAACATTTTAGCTTGTCATCTTCAAAACTAGAAGAGAGATTCACAAGATTTTGGAATTGATATTAACAAGTTATGTTTTTTTTTTCTTTTTGACAAAATATTAACAAGAAGTTAGATTTTCATTCATATTGTCTATTTTTTTTTTTTAAATTAAAATCCACAAAAGCACACTAATTTATAAATCTGATAAATAATTAACCTTTAAATGCTAGCCATTGATCTACAACATGCAATAAAGTAGTGGAACCATAATTGTAAAAAAGAAAGGTTGTTGAATTGGAATTCCATCACGTATGAGTTGAAGTTTCCTCATATAAATTAAAATGGGTAAAATATTGTTCATTAGATTAACCTTTAAAATTTACACAACATACCTTGTTGTACATTGTATTAAATATGTGTCTAATAGTCTATGGACCACAATAAGAGTATAAAGTAATATACAACTAATTGACAAGGGTGATAAAGATTTTATCAAAGAAAGAATATTGATAAAGACAAAGAAAAGAGGTAGAAAAAATTAATGGAATGTTATTATTTTTTTAAAATTTATGATTAACTAAAGTGGTATACTAATGATTATTATATTTTATAATTGTTTTAAAGATATTTAAATTTTATTCTTCAAGTTATAAAATTAAGTTTTCATCTTTAACAAAAAAAAAAATTAAACTTTTATCTCATCAATAACAGTTTAAATACTATTAATTAATTAATCAAACTCTCAAATATAAATCTACAACTTAATAAATATATAGAAAAACTAAAGTATCAATGTACCAACAATTTTACTTTTATGAATTCACAGTAAAAAAAAATTATTATTAATTTTAACACAAGCTCTCAAACTAGAAGGCTTGCTTTTACATATCAAAAGAGCAAATAAGTGACTACTCAATTATGTAATGGAAAAAGTAATTTATAAACTAATTAATAATAGTAAGATTGTTGTAATGGAGAAAACTTATCCTAACATTTAAATATCTAAATATTTTGGACAAGTGTCTTTTAGCCTATTAATTATTTTCAAAGTTAGAAAAGTGTCCCACAATATTTTGGAATCTATTATACACGTAGGTTAATGTTTCTAGTCCCCCACCCCATGGAAGTATGGAAAGTTAGAGATGCATGCTAGCATCAAACCAATGTTTTCCATTGAAAAAGCTTTATTTTAAGGTACATGTAATGAAATGAAGAAAAAGACAAAGGAGGTTGCTATACATGGATCAATTATGAGAGTGATATAAATCAAAGAGAAAAACCATTTGGAAGGACAAGATTCCTAACCTTAATAGCAAATATTGAACTCACACACACTTTGATCTCATGCAAGGGAGGATGAATGCACGTAAAGCAAAAGCATTAATTGGTGGTCATGTCACCACTCACTAGCTTATATGCATTGCTTTGAAATGTACAAGAGCATCTCATAAAAAAAGTCTCTTCATTTTGCCATTGTTAAGAGATGAGCTTCAACCATTTCTTAACAACACAATACTCAAGATACATAACTAAATGAAGTAAAAGTTTGATTCATTTCATACATGAAATGGATGATGACAATGCTAAAGAAAAAGCAAAAGAAAGCACTAATTGTAAAAGCATGGGTAGATAATAAGATTCTAATTTCACACTTAATACCAAAGCAATGAAAACACCCTCACACCCTTGGATGCATCTTCTTCCTCTATAAATACACAAGCTTCCCTTCACAATTATCACAACTCCACTTCTTCCTCTATAATATACATCACCACCACTTTCTATACATCACTTTTCTTACAAAATTCCTACACATTTCTTCCTCCATATTTCTATAACCTTTCACACAAATAACTCTACTTCTCTAAACTTCACTTCACATGCAAGATATTGATAGTAATAGCTCACTCACCTTCTTCCTCTATCATATACATATGCTTAATTTGCTCTCTACATCACTTTTCTATAGATATACCTATACACTTCTTCCTCCATATTTATATAACCTTTCATGTACTCCATCAATCTATATAAGTCTCAAAAATAAATATTCATTTATATTAAGACCAAACACTCCACCACTTTCATAAAAATATCCATAACATATCCATCTCTTCTAGTTTCATCTACACTAAAAACCTCTTGCTACATATAAAAATCTTATGCTATATAATTTGTGTTGTTTATCATATAATTATTATTAATATTATTATTATTATTATGCATTGAATTAATTTGTTAATATTATTATTTTGACTATACTTATAATAACATTCAAATTTCAATTAGTTTTCTTTTTCATTTTTATTTAGCTTAGAATATAA
>JBBPBS010001272.1:627974-762074 GCA_037974835.1 Cicer judaicum | reverse complement strand
TATATATATATATATATATATATATATATGATTACATGGGTATTTATGTTATTTACAAATAATATATATCATATCTTTATTTACATTATAACAAATAAAATAAAATAATTTGGTTACTCATTATATTTTTTTAAAATATTTAAATTATTTATTTAGAAGTGCCAATGAATAATTTTAAATATAAAATTATTTCATTACTTATTTAAATTTTTTTTAATTTATAATATAATAAATTATTTTTTTTAAATGATATGTAATTGCTCACAATGATAATTTTGTTATTAAAATATAATATATATATTATATCATATCATGATGAGATGTATATCACATACATGATAAAATAAAATATTATTTTGTTGGTTATTATGTCTGTATCAAATACATGATTTGATAATGTTTATCCTGTCACTATTTTATTTTATCTTATTTTTATTCAACTTTATATCCTATATATACCTATTTTATTATGCACATAAAAAAACCCTTAATATATAAATTTTTTCTATTTCGAAAGTTTTGAATTGTTTGAAAGTTTCAAAAATATTAGAAATTATCATTTCGAAACATTCAAATATTCTAAAAAGACAGGTGAAAAAATGAGAAGTTAAAAAAATTGAAGGTTTTAATTAAAAGGGTAAAATTGTATTTTCACGTTCGAAGTGACAGGTTTTAATGTGAAGGTGTAGAGTAGAATCCTTTAATTGGAAATATGGAGATGTTCTACATCTTCTACATTTGACAAGAGCAAACACATGATGTAAGACCCGTAATTGTAAGTTATACCTTATGTATTTTAATGGATTTTGGTATTGAACTCAGGGGCTTTTTAACCCAGTTATTAATATTTTGGAGTTTATATGACCAAATAGATATTTTGATGCCCGATTAGAATTACTCATCGATAAATAAATTAAATTAACTGCGGTGAATCTTATACGAAGAGTTTAATGCGTTATGGGTGAAAGGGTAATTTAATAAATATCTAAAGATTTTAAGATGTTTGTTAATTATAATTAATATATATGTTTATATATAAAGAAAAGGAAAGGAAGGAAATGGGAGAAAAAAGAAATAGAAAGGAAAGAAAAAGGAAGAAAGGAAAACTGAAGGAAAACAGAAAACATTTTCCGCCTCCTTCCTCTCTCTACCTCACGCATCATCATCTTCTCCCTTCCTCCATTGTTGCTCGTTTTTGCTTCCTTTTCTTTCCTTTGGATTCGAAAATTGATAGTGGGTGATAGGACAAGGATTTCTCAACTCCACTCTTCCTCTTTGATCCGAAAACGAAGGAAAACGGTTTAGGGATTTCAAAACCGTCAAACACAAATCTTGCCGTTTCTTTTGGATCCAAGCTTCGTTTCGCGAAGGGATAGAAGGGAAAGTTGCTCACCACTACACTACGGTGCTAGTGAGCTAACTTTGGAAGCGTCGTCGCGAGCAAAGTTTTACCGGAATTGATCGTGGTGTTGTAAATCGACGTTAAAGCTAACGTTAAGGTAAGGGCTCCTTCCAAACTTTTAGTTTGCATTTAGGGCCTTATCTGTGGTTATGTGGAAAAGAATTTTGTTAGGGTTGGAGTATTGATTTGGGGAAAATGTATCTAAGGCTTTATGGGTAAAACCTTAGAGTTAGGTTTTGGGTTATATTGATGAATGCTTCGTGGAAAATGAATTTTAAACTCATTTATGTATGATTTTGAATGAATGAAACTTGTGCATTTGAGTGGTGGATTATGTTGATTCGTGTTCATTGTTTTTGACGTATTCTTAAATTGATACTGATGAGACTTGAGATGTGGTTTGTGTGGAAAATGATTTGGTGCGAATTATGGATTGAATGTGAAAGTATGTTTGATTTTGTTCTGTGTGGAATTTAAAAATCATTAAGTTAAACGAGTATTAAGAATGGGGAATCTCTTAATGTCTTGTTTAGTTAATGTGTGTTTGTGAAAATCGTTTAAGTTAACTGGGCGTTAAGAATGGGGAATCTCTTAATGTCTCAGTTACTTAATGTTGTTTTGAAAATCGTTTAAGTTAAATGAGAATTAAGAATGGGGAATCTCTTAATGTCTTGTTTACTTAATGTTGTTTTGAAAAATCGTTTCAGTTAAATGAGTATTAAGAATGGGGAATCTCTTAATGTCTTGTTTATTGAATGTTTTGTGGTGGAAATCGTTTAAGTCAAAAGTATATTAAGAATGGGGAATCTCTTAATATGTCTGTTTGCTTAATGTTTGGCGTGAAAATCGTTTAAGTTAAATGAGTATTGAAAATGGGGAATCTTTTAATATCTGCATTTACTTAACGATTCTTGTGGATGGAGTCAGTGTATGTTCATCCATTTCATTCTGGTAAATTGTGCTGACCCGTGATAGGTGGCACCTCGGTAAACAGTATTGACCCGTGATAGGTGATACGTTTACGATTTACTTTTTGGTAGGTTGTGCTGACCCGTGATAGGTGGCACCTTGGTAAATAGTATTTTGGCCTGTGATAGGCGGTACCTTTATGACTTACGCTTTTTCTTTTAGTAAATCGTGTTGACCCGTGATAGGTGGCACCTTGGTAAACAGTACTGACCCGTGATAGGTGGTACGTTTATGATTTACGCTTTTTAGTAAATCGTGCTGACCCGTGATAGGTGGCACCTCGGTAATTGGTACTTTGGCCTGCGATAGGCGGTACAATTATGATTTACGGCCCCTCGAGGAGGGCTTTGGTTTGGAATTCCGAGTCCATGCATTTTGGCATATACACATTGCATTAGGGTGCTTGGCACACGAGTCGTGGTTGATTCAAATTATGATTGTATTGATTTTGCTAAGTGTTATGGTTTGAAATTATGTGTAAGTGTGTTTCGATTCAAAGTATGATTGTGTTGATTTTGCTAAGTGTTATGGTTTGAAATTATGTGTAGGTGTGTTTTGATTCACATTGTAATTGAGTTGGTTTATGAATTTTTGAAAGAATACACGGGGAAATCGATTTACCCAATCGATTTGATGAGTTACAGGGGCTCTGTCCTTCCTGAAGTCGATTTACCCAATCGATTCTGTGATATGTTTTTTCAAAATGATTTGAGAAATCGATTTGGTAAATCGATTGGATTCTATTGGATTCAATCGGATTCAACACAGGGGCTTTATCTTTCCCATAATCGATTTGCCCAATCAATTGGATTCAACACAGGGGCTTTGTCTTTCTCAAAATCGATTTGCCCAATCGATTGGATCCAATACAGGGACTCTGTCTTCCACGAAATCGATTGCTCCAATCGATTGAGGCAAGTCTAGGTTTCAATTTTTACTAAAAACTTTCAAGAAATCGATTTGCCCAATCGATTGGCACAGTAGGTAATCTTATTTTGTGTTAGATGATGGATTTCTCGATTGATTATCAATGCATTGGTCAGTTATGTATTACTTAATGGATTGAGAACTTTATTTTGATTTCATTATCATTTGGTAAGCATTGTATGAGCTTTTAGCATATGAAAAACTTTTTAAGATGCATGCTAAGTTGAAAGGGGTATTTTGTGCAATTGAAAATTTATATGTTATTTGTTAACTGTTAATTTCGGTTGGTGACCCTTTACAACTATTGTGGAAATCTGGGCTTTGCCCTCAGATGAGAGTCAGGGCGGTCCTACTGGTTCGTACCCTACGGATGGGAATGTGGATGGGAATGCTTGATTGGAGCTACGTTAGGAGGATCTCACGGGGCGCGTAGAGATTACTCGAGGCGTATAGTTTTTTTTGTTAAGTATAGAATGATCAGACTAGGTTGTCACTCAGGATACATATGTCTTTCTTTTGGGCTACTTTTATTTTATATTGGAAGGATGTATATGTACTAATGTTGGCATCGGGACATGCTTTGGATTTATTCTTTGAAAAAGAAAACTTTTCCGCTGTTTGTAAATTATAATGACTCAATTATTTATCCAAGGGTTTTACCTTATTTGATTATGTATTGTATTTTAATTTCTTTAAAAAAAAAATACACTCTCGCTTTGAAAAACGGGGTGTTACACATGACTTTAATACTAGAATTAGGTCATGAGAGGAGTCGAGAGATATTTCATATTACGCAACATAGCTACAAATTCTATAAAATTATAAATTTAAATTTTAGAATCCAAATCCTATATTATATTGCACTTTTTAAATTATATGAAAATCAAAATGTTTGACTCTATATTAACAAATGAATAAGATAATTGATTACCAAATTTATAGTTGATGTTAATAAAGTAACGGTAACCATTCTTTATCAGTAGTTAGTAATTGTTTGTTTAAAATATTATATATATTTTTTAAGTCAATTTAAAATATTATATCAGTAATTGAAAAAATGATTAATATTTAAAAAGTATAATAATAATAATAGTAATATTTTATATTTTTAAATTCATAAGGGGTTTAAATTGGAAAAACCTTGCATTATATATTATATAATATAGAGATTAATTTCTATATTTTAACAACTAACCTAAAAAGGTGGTATTATTGAGTAATTTGATTGAAAGTATATATAAAAAAAATTTATACTATACTAACATATAAATTAAATTCTATATTATAATATGGTAATATTATATAATTCATAAAAAATAAAAAGATGTCATCAATATTAGTATGTTAAAATACTGATTATATAACTTTTTATTTTCATAAAAATAACTTTAGTTGACTCAAAAAAGTTAAAATAACTTAGTCTATTTTATCAAAACTTTGAAAAAAGAATATGCATTATAGTTTAAAATAGTTTTATATCCATATTCAATATCGATTATGTATTCTATTAAATCACATAACTTTATAATCTCAAATAAATGAAATTTGCTATACAGTACCAAGAAAACAACACAACAACGGTGCTTTTGTCCTTTTAAAATAAACTAAAGTAAAATATGATTAAAAAACAAAATTTAATCTAACGGTTACTATGAATTACTTGCTAATCCACGGTTATATGATTAAAAACAAAATTTAATCCACCGGCTACTATAAGCTAGTGGTATAAAATTTTAGGCTTTACCTCAATGAAGAGTTATTCATAGGGGAGGGTAAAACATTTTTAATACTCTCTTTTTCAAAACAAATTTATTAAAATACTTCATTTTCAAAACTATATATTAAAATATCCCATTTTTGAATTCACTTGTGTCTTTGTAAATGGTGACTTACGACCGGCGTTTACAAAGACGATTTTCTTAAAGAATTTAAAAAAAAAAAATTTAATTTCTTTTTCAATTTAATAATATATATATATGATTAAAATAATTCACAAAAAGATACAATCACAAATTTTAAATTATATAGATTAACTAGAGTTATATATAACATTTAAACAATATTTTTAAGGATGACCAACCGACATATCAACAATGTTTTCGAGTAGACTACAAATTCTAAAACAAGGTACTAGACTATATTGGTATAAACAACTGAACAAATTTTCATTACATTTTTTTAACTGAAATTACATAATATTTTTAATATCTGTGGTTAGATGCATTTCTTTTAAATTCTATACTAAATGCAACACATCTAAAAATTTATGGCGCTCTGATAAGTCTGTCCAAATTGCCAATTAGAAGGAGCAACAGAATTAAACTCCAAAGCTTTTACATCACTTGTAGTAATCCAAAATGATAATTCTTGTCCAACCAAATTGACACCAGTATGCCAAACTTGTCCCCAATTATGTGTCATTTCAATCCAACCAGTGTTAGATCCTTTAACATCCAAACGATAAACATCACCAGCGTTACCAACATTGTACACCAAAACCATCAAAAAATAAGGGTTACCTCTTAGCTCAAACCTAACACCCCCAATTTTGTTACATGGAACACGTCGATATTGAACTGGGATGATCCCAGCTTGGTAAATTGCAATAGTTGTGAACATTTTCATACTCAAATCAAAGTGTTGATGTGGAGGATTACACCAACTGCCGTCTATGTAATTGGGAGGACATAAATTTGTTGCAGTCACTTTGATTGAGGTTACTTCTTTTATACACCATTGAGGATCATTCACACACCTTATCTCATAACATGCACCACATGATAAGCCATTATTGAATAGAGCTGTGCTTAGTGCTGTTGTTTCAAGCCCATATCCTTGCTGGAATAGATCTCCATAACCACATGCTCCCTCTACATATACACATATCAATTTTATTATTATATATTCAAACTTATTGGAAAAATAAATTCATTCAATGCAACTTTTTCATTCATCATTACTAATAATCAACGTTTAATAGACTCTCTCTATGATATATGATAATTTATTTTCAATAGCAAAAGAAACATATAAAAAAGAAAAATGTTTGATGTTCACATAAACGAATGTATATACTTTGAGAAATAAAGAGGTGGAATAAAATGAATTATGTAATAGATGTAAAAGGAAGAGAAAAATAAAGACAAATTGAGATATTAAATAAGTATAGAAAAATTATGAATGGATGTGTATCATTTTTGTATATTACTTGACATAAACAAATTCACCTATTTCAAGAAAAATTCACATGAACACAAACTGCAGTGGATTAATATTGACTATCGGAAGAAAATCAGATTAATATATATATATATATATATATATATATATATATATATATATATATTCAAATTTCATCAAATCTACTTTAAAATATATATCACAAAATAAAATCATTTTTCAATCTTAATATATGGACAATAGTTTTCATTAAAGGGAGAAAAGGAGAGTTTATGTTATACTTACGCATGGTGCCAGCACCGTTCATGTCACCGTAGAAAGTTGCACTTGCATCATACCAATTTGGGTCAATGGCTGCCAAAGGCTGCACCAAAAACACTATGAAAAAGGCTAAAGGAAGCAAAGACATAGCCATAGCCAGGATTGATATTTGATATTATAAGACACAGAGGAAGTTAAGTAATGGAAGATTAAAGGGCAGGGTGTTATTTAAAGACTTCAATGTAACATTAAGGAATACCAAAAATACTAAGAAATTCAATTCTTAGTGTCGTATTAAATTATCTTATATACCATAATGATACCATATTAATGTTGCAAACTTTTGTTTGTTTGTCATAAATAATTGATGTATATTTTTTTAATAAAAAAAGAAAATTGATTCATTTTCCTTTTTTTTGTAAATATTTATTTTCTTAACTTATAAGGCATTCCAGCACTAATATCTTAATTTTGACTATCTTGCTGATTTCCTAATATACTCCCTCCATCTATTATTATAAGACTTTTCGACATATTTTTTGGTATTGAAAAAAATAGTTATAGGAATATTTGTCAAAAAAATATTCTTTTCATTTTATCTATATAATTATTGATATCATATGAGGCAAAAAATAACCTAATATTCAAAGAATTATAAGTCTTTTTTTATAAAAGAAAAAATCATTAATGCATTTTGAATATTATAAAAGGTCTTGTGTTAAATGACGATTTTATGATTAGGGAGGGGTGAAGTATATATAATGTTTTCGGTACAAGAAAAAAGCTATCAAAATTTTTAATAAATAATTTTTTAAAATTTATATGCATTATTATATTATCTATTAAAATTGACTAAATTAAAAATTTTAATATTATTTAATGTGATTTAATTTTAATAGTACCTAATTTTTTTTCTATAGAAGGTCGTGGTGGGAAATGGTTAAGTTATTATAGAAATTAGTGTCATGGTATCATCGAAATCAAAAGTAACGGATACTTATTAAAACCTGATATAATATAAAAACCTCACTACGCCAAAAATAGCCTTTTACAGCGCTTTTTTTAAGTCTTTTACAGCGCTTTTTTTAAGCCTTTTACAGCGTTGTAAAAGATACAACAGCGCTTTTAAAAAAGCGCTATAAATCATGTAAATATAATGCGCGCTTGTTATGCACCTTTTAGAGCGCTTTTGGTAAGAAGCGCTGTAATAGGCATGCCCATAATTTATATTTTTGGTGTACTTTTTTACAGCGCTTTTTCTAAAAAGCGCTGTAATAGGCATACCCATAATTCATATTTTTGGTGTACCTTTTTACAGCGCTTTTTTGTAAAAAGCGCTGTAATAGGCATACCCATAATTCATATTTTGGTGTACCTTTTACAGCGCTTTTTGTAAAAAGCGCTGTAATAGGCATACCCATAATTCATATTTTGGTGTACCTTTTAGAGCGCCTTTTGTAAAAAGCGCTGTAAAAAGGTACACCCAATGCACATTTTACAGCGCTTTTTCAAAAAAGTGCTGTAAAAGGTGTATTTTCTTTTTAAAGCCCTATATATATATTTGAAAAGCGCATTTTAGCTTTTTATGACATTTTTTTTTTATAAAGCGCTGTCTTTTATCCTTTTATCCAAAATAATTTTGAATCAGACAACAGAACACAACCTAATTTACAACATATATTACCCTGTAACCAGAATCAGTAATTTACTATAAGCAATTCACAAGCAGTTCACACAATATGTAACCCTGTATATATTACCCTGTAACACAGTATTTTACAACATAAGTAACTACATATACATTGAACCTAATATGCATGTTTATATATTGTCCTATGATCATATACATATAATAACTAAAAAAATATACATAATATGCACTAGCTACCATATAATATTCAGATCCCTTGCCCAACAGCATGCTATTTCCCAGAAAATCAAATAATTTTCATTTCAAGCACATACTGACACCATTCTTCCTTTAATTCCATCAGATCTTGCTCAGAATATAATGGACTGGAATTGTCAAACCACTGCAATATAAAAATTGAACATATTATATTAAGTTAGTATCAAATATATAGATAATTTATATATGGAAATCATTTAATGAAAATACCGTACCGTTTCTGGGATAATAGTTTTATTCTTGACAACAATCTCCTTCATGAATCTCAATACGTAGTACCCACATTCGATGTTGTTTGTTTGACGAGGGCACTTTATTAGGATCCATGTAATGTTATTAGACTTTTGCTTCAACACTATAAACTTTTAAGGCACTATCGAATGAATAAATGTGATTATTATAGCATGAACAAACACATTATTTATATATATATATATATATATATGTAAGAAATAAATGAATATTACTTATGTGTCAAGCATAGTCTTTACTTCGGAGTGATTGTTGTAATCGTCATGCACGGGATCCAAATAGTATATAACTTCAGAGACCCCATTGATTGCAAATAGCACCCAATGTGCCCTACAAAAAAAAAATTGGTTAAGCAATTTTTTTTATACACAACTAATAAATTAAATTGTCATCAATTAAGAAAGATAAAATTTCGTACCCTGAATTATATGGTGCGAAGAACAATTTATCCTTTTCTTTATTTGCTAATAACATATCTACAATATATTTCTTTACATTGTCTGGATCGAGTTTCCACATCGATATCTTGTGCGGAGACAAGAATGAGTATTTATTTGACAATTTCATCGTGCACACGACCTTCTCGTACAAAAATCTTCAATGAAAATTTTAAACTAGATTAATTACCAATACATTTAATTAATTACCAATACATTTAATTAATTACCAATAAATGCAATTAAATTAAAAGTATTTTTTACCTTATGAACAAGCTCATTACAGTAGCACTGAGCTCCTTATGATCGAGAAGTTCGTATATGTGCTCCTTTTCGATAAATTCATCATACTCATCTCCGACTATATCTTTATTCATGGGTACGATGCGCGGATCGTCGCTGCTGCCCATGTTCTTTTTTACTTGGATGTCAAGACACGCCCCGTATTTACCAAGGCATGGCTGATTCAATTTAGGAGCAGCAGCGGCGACCGATTTTCCCCGATCCAGTTTTTTTCTTGCTGCAAGTTTGGTAGTAGCTGCTTTATTACCCGACATTCTTTGTGGTTTGGCAGCTTTATTAACCTCCAATTTTTGAGGTTTGCTGCCTTTTTTTGGATGTACGGGTGGTTTATTTGTTTGGATCTACAAAAATGAGGTTAAATGTTAGTTTATTGAATCTGAAAAAATTGACAAAACCTTATGCAATAAATGTGACAAACCTTTTTGGGAGATGTGACTGATTCGTTTCTGGGAGGCATTGTATCGAGGGAAACAAGGTTTGTGGGCCATGACACGTAACTACCAATAGCGTCGCCCAATGTCTGCATATCTCCGTCGTTGTCCGGTATCGGCAACGGTGCAGTTGGTTTGAATGCAACAGTAGGTGATACTTTGACATGGCCCGCAGGGGTCGGAGTATTGTGCAATACTTCTCCCAAAGTATTGTATAATTTTCCTTTTCCCACCTTCCGATGAGTAGGCGATGACAAGTATAGGAAGCATGAATTGACACCCTAAATCAATAGTTAAAACATTAGTACAATTAATATATAATATTGTTTAATGCATAAGTAATTAAAGTAAGTAATTAATTACCTCGGGAATACTCTTCAAACCGACGTTGCAACTCGTGGTTTCACTCTCCATTTGTATTTCACGTTGGAGCTGTTCCGGAAGTTGCTTGTCTTTATTCGTATTCACCAAGAGTGTCACTTGCTCTGATAGGATTCTGAGCTTCTCTAATACTTCCTCGTTGGAAGGTTTTTGGCGTTTCTCTTGAGGAAAAAAGCCTTTGGGAGTTACGCCAAATCCTTTCCCCCTAACTCGACCAGAATACTCAGGGACATTAAAAACATTGCCCAGAATGTCCCTGCAACTAGCCTTGCTGCCCTCTTTATTTTCAAAACTTTGTTCAATAGTCTCCTAAAATACATGTAACATTAAAAAGATAAGTTCAATAGCATTTTTAAAATACAATATTAAAAAGTATTCAAGTGATTATGTACTTACACAAAGTTCTACTATTTTTTTTACATTTTCATTATCAACCACCTCGTCTTTATTTACACGAGCTTCCTTCCACAATATATGACGACCCAATGGTTGATCGGATTGGGTGTCTTGTCGCTATTCCTTAATATCATAAACAAAATAATACAAATTAGTTACACAATATAGTTTATAATACAAATTCCCTCATTATATAAAAGTGATGTTTAATTACTTACAAGTCTTTGCTCGAGACATGCATATCCCATACGTGATTTTTTGTATGGGTGGGTTGGATTTCTTGCCCTTTCGCGATTTGCCTTACTAATATTCTATATTAAAAAAATAGCAATTGTGTAAAAATTTAAAATACGCTACGAATATGAATAATAAAACACAAATGCTAATAAATTAATTACTTACGACAAATGTGGGGTTCGAACGTTTGGATACAAATGCACTCCATTCATCATTTGATATATAATGTTTATATATTTTTGGAGCTTCAGCATTTGTATTTCCTTCTCTATCTTTTATATAGAAATTAGAGAGGTGAGATCTAAATCCACGGTGGATTTTCCCAGCAACTCTTAATACATAACTCTTTGTCACGTCATCAAGAACAAAAGGAGCCTGCAATCGAAATAAAGATATAGTTTGACTAAGTAAAGTATTTCAATGAAATTTTTTTTATAAATAACAAAAGAGCGAATCAAAAAACTTACTTGAATGTCATTCCATAGTATATCTTTGGCATCCTTCAACGCGTTATCTCTTCAATCATCAATCGTAATTGGGATATTATGTCGAACAACAGCCCCAATGTAACTTACAAACATTGAGCTGTTGGGGTCAATTGGTTGACCACTCTCATTCCAGCCAACCTAATAAACTCATATAGTAAGTACATGCTATTAAAAAAAGCTAAAAAAAATACACAGCAAATAGAGTATAGTATAGTATAACCTTAAAATTGGTGCCATTGCTCCTTGCTTTAATCACGTTTTGCATTATAGTTGCACCACGTTTGACTTCATTTTCATAAGTCTTAGTGGTGCCAACTTCTTCAGTTTGACATTATAAATCTTTTTCTGTATCCATTTAACTACAACAAGTTCAACATGCAGTTTAGTGTAACATCAACAAGCTCAACATGCATCATGCATTATTATAAACAAGCTCAACACGTATCAGTATATATATTTTAAACAAGCTCAACATGCATTTTAATGATTACAAAAACCTAATAACATCAATAACTGAATAATGGTTCGAAGAAAGATGAAATGCAAAGAAAAGAGCGAACGCAGAAAGATCACAGAACTAAGGTTCACAGAAAAACTGTTTGAAGAAATACGTAATGAGGGTTACATATTTCAATGAAAATATATTGGTAGCAATGGGAGAGATGATCTTTGATGGAAATAAGGTTCGAAATGAACGAGATGATCGTGGAAATACAGTTCGTAATGGACGGGATTATAGGGTTTGCAAAAGAAGAGAAGAACGATGAAGGTTGCTCTGATAGTGTAGTTTACGTAATGAAGAGGAAACTGAAGCGGTTACTGTTATATATATAACCCTTTTACAGCGCTTTTTCATAGAGCGCTCTAAAAGGCTTAGGCCTTTTATAGCGCTTGTTAAAAAAGCGCTCTAACAGGCGTCCTTATTTAATTTTTTAAAAGGCTCTTTTACAATGCTTTTCCAAAATAAGCGCTGTAAAAAACCACATTGATTGAGAATGTTACATAATGTTTTTTTAAAGTCTTTTACAGCGCTTATTTGAACAAGCGTTGTAATAGACCTCCTTGTTTAATTATGTTATATGAATTTTTTTTTACAGTCTTTTACAACGCTTGTTTAAATGAGCGCTGTAAAAGGCTTTATTGTTTTTTGATGTTATTTTTGTGTTTTGTTAAGTTAGTTTTTAAACTCTTCCTATTCACCAACATCAAAGATTACATGCATGGCTTTTTTAAACTCTTCCTCGTTGGAAGGTTGTTATGCATCTTCTTCACAAACATCAAAGCCATGTTGAACCTCCAAGCCAAACAATCTCCAGGTCTTCAGGTTCCTTCTTAAATCGAAACAACACCCTTTTTATCTCTCTACATTCCTTCTTAAATTGAAACTTGGTCTTCAGGTTCATTTGCCATGTTGCAAAAAATTGATTTGAGTATGATTTTTTTGTTGACAATGTGTTTTTGTTAAAGAGCCTATTAACAATGTGTTTTTGCGAAAAATGCGTACAAGGTGTTTGAAGAAAATCCTGTTAGATAAGGTCCAGTTAGGTGTCTGATGAATGTTATTTTTAAAACGTTTTACAACGCTTTTCCCAATAAGCGCTGTAAAAGGTCTCCATCAGACACCAAATATAACCTTTTTTATTTTATTAGGTACGTTTATTTTATTCTTTAAAATATAACTTTAATTAATATTATTAATTTGTTTTAGAATACAAAAATTATTGTTGAATACATTAAAGTTATATTATAAATATTAACACATTTTTGAATTCCATAAATTATATAGTCATATATTTAATTATTGAGCGTTAATTTTTCCTTTAATATTAGTTACTCTTGAGCGTTAACCCCTATAATTCACACTTGGAAGGCCTCGGTTCGAATCTGAATTAAGTGAACTTCGTAACTGTAAGCGCTTTTAAAAGGTTCTTTTACAAGAGTCTTTTACAGCGCTCTTTAATGTAAGCGCTGTAAATTGTATCTTTATTTAATTTTTAAAAGGGCCTTTTACAGCGCTTGTTAGAAAGAGCGCTGTAAACATCTTTATTTTTTTTAAATGGGCCTTTTACAACGCTTGTGTTTAAAAAAGCACTGTAAAAGGCCTCAATATGTTATTTTTGTGTTTGTTTTATTTGGGTTCAATATTGGATGACTGTAACTCAGACATTTATTATATGCATAGTTCTTAAGAATTGAAATTGTCCAAATTTACATAAACATGCACTTCACCAAAGACCCTTATCCCCCACCCCTCATCAAAATAAAGACTCATCAACCAAACTATCCAAAAGCCAAAAACTTAAGTCCTAATTGTATTTATAATATTCCCTAAAATAATGCTCCTGCACTTATAATATTCCCTAAAATAATATCCCCTAAAGAAACAATTGAAACACACGTATAACAATTACAATTGTATTTGATTGTAAAGGCAATAAACTCAACTTCCACAAAGGCTTATGCTTCCAAAAGCTTCTGATATGAAATCTGTCATATTAGTGTAAAACACTCAATTCAAATTACATGCATATTAATCACAATAATTCAGATTACATGCATGGCTTATATAAAACGATTAAACATGAACATTAAGATGCTCTTCTTCTTTTCCTGGTGGGATTCACATTTGTTTGTCCATTTACAATACGAAACGATGGATTAATCCAAATTCCCTCGTTATGATCATCTCTAAGATATAAACCATCATCAGTTGAATCAATTTCATGTGGTTGTTGTGATGTTGCAAATAAAAGATCATTACCAACATCTTCATCATTATTGTTATCATCACTTATTTTATTGGTTGATTGGACAACAGACCATTTATCATGAGAAGGATCAGTGACATAAAACAGTTGTTGAGCTTGCGACGCTAAAATAAAAGGCTCGTCTTTGTATCCCACCTTATTAAAATCAACAAGCAAGAATCCTGACTCATCAATCCGAACGCCATTATTATTATCGACCCACTTGCAACCAAATATGGGAACACGAAACATTGTGTAGTCTAACTCCCATATGCGCTCGATAACCCCAAAATATGATAGATTTGCATATATTGGGTTTTTGTCTTTTGCATTGGAGACATGCATCGCTTCAGCTACGAGAGTGTTTTGAATCTTCTTCACTACGATACATGCGCCTAAATCTTGGTATTATAGGAAAATACCACACGACTTTTTCTGGGGTAGATTCTTTCTTCTTATATCGAGAGACATTGCATTTCGGACACGCCTTAAGTAGTTCGTATTCATTTCGAAATAAAATGCAATCGTTAGGACACGCATGAATCCTTTCGTAACTAATGCCAATAGAACACAAAATCCGTTTAGCCTCGTAGGTTCGACTGGGAAGTTCATCATCATCTGGCAACATATCTTTTATGAGTGTTAATAATTCTGTAAAGCTTTTATCTGACCATCCATTACTCGCTTTTAAGTTGTACAACTTTAATATCGCCGACAGTCTTGTGAATTTAGTACAACCATTATATAATTCTTTCTCTGCATCACTCAACAAACTTTCAAACATTTTAGGACAATCTCGAAGATCTTCTTCAACTGCTTTTGCGATCTCATCAACTCGGTCTGGCTCATATGTATCTATATCGAAGTTAGTTGAAGCATGTGTCGAACTATTCCCAAAATTAATGTCTCCTTTTTTTTTCTCACCATGTCTTATCCAACATGTGTAGCTTTGATCAATTCCATTACATACTAGATGTCCTTCTAATTCATCTTCTCTAACACGTTTTCCAAAACAACATTTTAAACAAGGACAAACAACTCTATTTGGATCTTTTGCATTCTTCACTGCAAACTCAACAAACTCCTTCACTCCAATTTCATACTCTTTTGACAATAGATTGGCTGACATCCATTTCCTATCCATATTATACCACCTATATAAATGCAGTTACAAAACTAATAAGCTTTTAAAACAATTCAACAAGTTTCAAAAAGAAACAAATATCAACTAAAAATTTCAAAACAGAACAGATCATGTGGTATGAGTTTTTGACAATTTTTGACAATTTCAAATTTACATAAACATATCATGTGTATATATGTGTAGAATTAAGAGATTTAATATATATATATATAACAATTTTTAGTTTTCAATTATTAAAAAACTAGGGTAGAGGATATTGACAAAAACAAATTAAAAAATACCTGAGACAACGTAGATGGCCGTACACGTACTATGTTTAGAATAATATTAGGGTTTTGAAAGATGTAGAGCTTGTTTAGAATAATTCATGACACAGTACGTATATGAGAGTTTCCAACGTATATAATTATTTGAAAGATGAATTTTACAGCGCTTGTGAAAAAAGCGCTGTAATAGGTAGTTAAAATAGATGCCCGCATGCATTTTACAACGCTTGTGAAAAAAGGGCTGTAAAATAATACACGAAAGCGCTTCATTTGACAGCGCTTTTATTACAAGCGTTGTAAAAGCCTTATAACGTTATGCGCAAACGTTATATGACCTACAACAGCGCTTCTTTTACAGCGCTTGTCATCAAAAGCGCTGTAAAAGGCTCCATTATTTTTAAAATATATTTACAACAGCGCTTGTGTTTAGAAAGCGCTGTAAAATGCGCATTGTTAAATGTCATTTTTGGCGTAGTGCCTTCTTGAAAACGCAATTCAAATCAGATGATTAAATCAATTTTAAACACCCAAATTCGATTCAAATTCAAATCAAATTTAAAAGGGTTTTATTCAAAAATGTCGTGTATTAAAGGATGATTTTATGATTAGTAAGGGGTAAAGTATATATAATGTTTTAGGTACAATAAAGAAGCAGGATCAAAAATTTTAATCAATAATTATTTTTTTTAATTTATTTTCATTACTAATCTATTAAAAATTACTAAATTAAGAATTTTAATATATTATTCAATATAATTTAATTTTAATAGTACCTTAATTTTTTTTATAGAAGTCCCCATTAACTAAATGAGTAATGAAGGTCATGGGAAATGACTAAGTTATTATAGAAATTAGTGTAAGTTTTTCAAAGTTTAGTCAATTCAATTTTTTGGTAATGAATTTGAAAAATTAATATCAATTTTAAACTCCCAAATTTGATTCAAATTCAAATAAAATTTAAAAGGGTTTTATTCAAATCAATTCTGAGATTTTTTTATGCAATTTGGAAACGAAATATATAGGTTACATTAGTGGAAAGTAGCATTGCTAAGAATCATTCTTGTAATTTTGAATTCTCAATAAATCATATTGCTAACAATCATTCTTGTAATTTTGAATTCTCAATAAATCATGTTGATGAGGAATGTCAAGATGACTATGGCTCTCCCCTAAACTAACGAGTCTAGTGGAACAAGAAAATCAGATGATTTAGCCCCATCGAAGTGATCAATTTGATAACTAAAAATGACAAAAACGAAGATAAAATTGGTGTCTCTATGAAATAAAGTGAGCGAGAAAAGTTGGTCGTCATAGTTGTATCAGAATATGTTTGGGCTTGGTAATAACATAGTTGAACACAAGTTACCACTCAAGCCTGAATATACCCCTATCAAATAAAAATTGAGGAGGATGAGGCTTGACATGTCGCTTAAAATTAGAGAATAGGTCAAAAAGCAATTTGATGGAGGTTTTTTAGCGGTGGCCAAATATCCTCAATGGGTTGCTAATATCGTCCTAGTTCCAAAGAAGGATGGGTTCGAATGTGTGTTGATTATCGGGATTTGAATAGAGTTAGTCATAAAGATGACTTCTCATTGCCTCATATTGATTTCTTGGACGATATGATTGCCATGTCGTTAACCTTCAGAAACTATTCACATGACTGAGGAAGTACAAACTTTGATTAAACCTATCTAATTAAATACACTTTTAGGGTGAGATTTCAGGCAAGTTACTTGAATTTATCGTTAGCTTAAAAGGGATAGAAGTATATCCAAATAAATTGCAAGCAATACACAAGAAATTCCATTTCTTCTCACGGAGAAAGAAGTATGTGGATTCTAGGGTAGATTAAATTACATTGCTAGTTTCATATCACATCTCACTGCAACATGAAAGCCAATTTTCAAATTATTGTGTAAAGACCAAAATGTTAAACAAAATGAGAACTATCATAAAGCTTTCGAGAAGATTAAGCAGTACTTGTTGAAACCTCCAATTTTGGTGCCTCATATTCTTGGAAAACCACTTATTATGTACTTAACAGTACTTAAGAAGTCAATGAGTTGTGTACTAGGGCAACATGATAAATCTGTTAAGAAAGAACATCTCATTTATTATCTGAGCAAGATGTTTACTAGTTGTAAAACAAGGTATTCATCACTAGAATAGACATGTAGTATGTTAGCATGGCTGCTAGACGATTGAGAAAATGCATGTTATGCCATACAACCTGGTTGGTGTCTAAAATGTACTCAATCAAGTACATTTTTGAAAAAACTGCTTTTACTCGAAGAATTGATATTGTTATGAGAATATGACATGGTGTATGTCACACAAAAGGCTATCAAAGGAAGTTCATTAGTAGGGTATTTGGCTCATCAACATGTAGAAGATTATCAATCAATGCAATTTGAATTTCTCGACGAATATCTAATGTCTTTATTTGAAGAAAATGAATTTTCTAATAAAGAAAAATAGACTTTGGTATTTGATGGTGCTTCTAACTCATTAGGTCATGGAATTGAAGCCACTTTGATTTCCCTAGAGAACTAGCTAACTTAGTTTACCGCTAGGTTGTGTTTTAACCCCACAACCAATATGGCAGAATATGGGCATGTGTCATGGGCATCAAAGCAACTATTGAATCGAAAGTAAGAATGCTTGAGGTATATGGAGATTTAGCCTTGGTCCTTTATCAAATAAGTGGCGAGTGGGAAACTCGAGATGCAAAATTGATTCCCTATCATACAAATATTAAGAAGTTTACATAAAATTTTGAGAAAGTCATTTTCCACCATATTCATCGAGAAAATAACTAGTTGGGTCATGCGTTGGCCACATTGTCATCAATGTTCAAAATAAACAATGATCAGAATATGTCAAACCTTAAAATTAAAAAACAGACAAGCCAGTATATTGTATAGCAATGGAGGGAGAGCTTGATGGAAAATTATGGTTTCATGATGTCAAAACTTATGTTTAGAACACATAATATCCAATGGCTATTTTAGAGAATGACAAAAGGGTTATAACGAAGATTCAACGAATATTTTCTTAAATGACGATGTGCTTTATAAGAGGAACCACGATATGATGCTTCATATGTCTGTTGATAAAACTGAACAGATGGAGTCATTCAAGAGATTCATGAAGGTTCTTTTGGAACACATGCGAATGAGCTTGCAATGGCAAGAAAAAGTTTGAGGGTTGGAGATTATTGGTTGACAATGTAGTCTGATTCATTTAATTACGTGAAGAAATGTCATAAATGTCAAGTCTATAATGATAAAGTACATGTACCACCAACGTCTTTGAAAGTCTTGACGTCACCATGATCATTTTCAATGTGGGAAATAGATGTTTTTGGACTCATTGAGCCTAAGGCTTCAAATGAACACCAATTTATCCTAGTTGCTATTGATTATTTCACAAAATAGGTTGAACCTGCTTCTTATGCCAATGTGATGAGGAGCGTAGTTACAAATTCATCAAAAGAGAATTGATTTGTCGATATGGATTGCCAAATAAAATTATCACGGATAACGCGACAAATTTGAACAACAAAATGACGAAGGAGTTGTGTGAAAGGTTAAAATTCAACACCATAATTTTTCATAATAATGTTCGAAGATGAATGGGGATGTTGTAGAGGCAACCAATATATCACCTTTTCAATCATTTGCATCTATTAAGTCTTATTTTATCTTCATGCAACTCCTTCATTCATTCATCCAACAAATAAATTCTTTTTATCTTCATCGATCCATTAAATATTGTGGGAGTATAAGATCATAAAGATCAGGGAACTAAATAAATGAACAAGAATTTATTTATCAAGCATAACACACATAAATCATGCTTCTTACATTCATACTTTTCCTATACTCATGCATAATTGACACATTTTCATTCATATTTTTCCTTTACTGAACAACCTTGTGCAATCTTGTGTTGTATGTTTGTCTAAAATGCATAAAATGAATCATGCATATCTTATATTTATATTTTATTTATAATGCATAACACACGTAAATTATGCTTCTTACATTCATACTTTTCCTATTCTCATGCATGATTGATTCATCTTCAATCATATTTTGCCTATACTCAACAACCATGTGTTGTGTGTTTATCTATAATGCATAATACGAAACATGCATATCTTATATTTATATTTTATTTATACTTAACAACGTTGTGTTATATCACTAATTTCATATGTTTTAACATTTGTGTTGCAAGTATCATAAACTAGACTCATAGTTTGGTTATGGTCTAAGTAATGTATTTTTCATCCATATCGATCTACAAATTAATAACCAATTCAAAGAAAATTATTTTTCATTTTTGTTAATCTACGCATCGACAACCAATATAAATACGATCATTTTTCCATTTTGTCGATCTACACACAAGTAAAAAATCTGGAGACGTTTATTTTTTAATTCATGTCGATCTACGCATCAATAACTAATCTGAAAATAATCATTTGTTCATTCTTGATGATCTGTGCATTGATAACAAACCCGAACACAACCCTTTTAATTCAATTTACACACCCAGTAACCAATCTAGAGACGATCATTTTTCATCATTATCAATCATTTGTTTAGTTTTTCATTACATATCACATATTTCACATTATTACTTTGGTATTTTGGCATTACACATACATTACCTCTACTCTTGCATTAATAATTAATCTACTTTCACAATTTATTTAGACAAAATTTAAGTTTGTATATTTAATTATCTTTTACAAAGATAGTATTCGTATTTTCTGCTAACATATAATTAAATAGGGGTTGCTATAACACCTCAATTTTATCCGACCAATTAAAAGTAATTCCAAATAAATAAAAATTATTAAAAATATGTTTAATAAATATTTTGCACTTATTAAGTCTAAAAATTGTCATTTTATAAACCTGATCGAATTTTGGGTTCATATTTATATGGGTTTCCGTTACATTTAGCACCAAAAATAAAATAAAATAAAAACAAAAAGGTGTTCTTTTCTCTTTTGTTGCACGCCTCCCAAACAATGTTGCATGCCTCCCAAGCAACTTTGCTTCATGCTTACCTCTTTCCTTTCTTGCGTCACGCCTTCCGTAATGTCTCATTTTTTTTTTCCAAAGATTATTTTTAAATATTTTTTTTTTAAGAGTGGTTTATCATGTAATAAAATGAAGATGCATCAGAAAATGACTTGATATATATTTATGTTTTGTATAAGAACGTATTGCAATTTACTAAAATATTATTTATTTATTTATTTGCAAAATTAATCTTCATGTTGTTAGATCCATATTGATTTATGCTCCAAAATAAAATAAATTTTCTTTAGGTGAAATTCAAAATAAACAAGATTGACTGAAAGTCATGAAGATTCAATTATTTACTAGCGAATGATATATCACTTCTACATTACTATTAAAAGTTAATGATGAAGATTAAATAACTTTACAATGTACCACAAAAATTTAATTCATTCAAAACAATATTTTTACGTCAAAGTCCAATTTTCCCACACGCGTGCACCAACCAAACATTGTTCATGCAACCCTTTGAGATCATTAGTACCTAAATGTTGGTGTAAGGGGTCAGTTCATCCCACAGCAAAAAATAAACCAAATAATAAGTTAACAGCCATAAAATACGAATATAAAATATTTTCGTATTAAAAGATTTAAAGAAATTATTTCTTTAATAGTTTCCAAAAATGTATCAAAAGTCATAAAATGTATCTAAATAAATATAATAGCAGCTCACCATAGAGAAAATGATTAGATCAAAATAAAAATAACAATAAAATATATGCAAGTTATGCATGCTCCTAAACATAATCCGGATATAACCAGTCACATGGGCGTCCATAGAAGTCACACATAGGGAAAAATTAAAACCAGCCACACAAGCGTCCACAAAGATGCATATGATATGTCATGAAATGAAAATTATGCTCAAAAGGTACATGTCACCACTCACTTAGATAATCACAAAGAGAATAATATTCAACACACAAATCACCAGCCATTTAGGCAACTATAAAGATAACAATATTTAAAACATAAATCACCAGCCACTTAGGCAACCACAAATATAACAATATTTAAAACACAAATCAACAGTCACTTAGACAATCACATAGATACAATATTCAAAACACAAATCATCGGCCACTTAGGCATACAACAAAGATAACAATATCTATAACACAAATCACCAACCACTCAGACAACCACAAAGATAAAATATTCAAGGTTAAATTTTAATCACATATGACTTCAAGATTTTATTCTCATGGATGCTTACAACCAAGAGTCATTAATTTTGTCATCCCAAATATATAACACACAAACACGTGAATAAATGTCCCAGAGTCACAACTTTCATTTTATAAATTATAAAATTGGATTAGCGACACGTTATTAATAAACATCAAAACTCAAATAACAAAAAAATATACAAATATAAACTTTATTTCTTCTACTATAAATTTTCTCCTAGACAACACACAAAAATCATAACTTTACATGAAGTATATGGTAACACACATATTACTCAATGTTACAATAATAAAAGTCAAAATTTTATGATTGAGTTTATCAAGACAAACATACTACTGATAAAAGAACAAAACATTATAGTCAAATTCTTTAAGACAACCATAAAATCCACATTTTTCTTTTAAGACATCAAGACGTCATATATATATATCTTACAAACTATTAATTTAATATCTAACCTAACCTTGCATGGGGAAAATCCATTACCTTAGGCTCTTTCTTTCTTAACGCCTCTAAATTCGCACGAGAAATAACTCATGAGGCAAAGATGGACTCAACATGAATAGATATTGGGATTTACAACTTAGAGAAAAATTTTAGGAGTGTACGACTTCTTAATAAGTGTGACAGGAAGAGGTCTAATGAAAATGTATGAATAAAAGGTGCAGGCATGAGATTGTTAAAGTATACAGGTTTCAATAGCTACTTACGTTGCAGTGTTACCATTTATTTCTTGTCTAAAATTGAAATGCACTTAATTTCAAAATTATGCTACCAATGGTTACTATTTCTTTATCTTTAATATTATTAGGCTGTTACAAAGTGAGATGATCCTAATAGTCATGGTTTAGTTTAAGGATCGTTCTAGGTCGGAAACTTACAGATTTGTGTCAAAAATCGCGTATAAATGGAGAATGCGATAAACAGCGCTACGAAACTTCGAATCGGGCGATTCCAAAACGATGTCAAAGATGACGTTGTGAAACACGAATTAGACTGTTGAATTACCGAAAACAAGTATGTAGAACTCAAGATATGAACGTAGGTTACTCAACACGAAAATTGATAGAATTGGAGTATTAGGGTTTTACCTAAAGAAAACTCAAAATTATTATGCAGCAAAGAAACCAAGAACAAAATGGCGCCACAATCTAGGGATTGATAAACCAAAAAGAAAGCCATAAGGATTAACAACCTTGATAAGTTCAAGATGAATTCTTTCAAGAACTCTTGAGAGCAAATTCTCACAAAAATATAATATTCAAAATCTCTCTTCCATGAGGTTACAAATGCTTATTTATACTACGTCTATCTCTAAACCTAAATGGGTCATTAGTGACACCATTCTCTAGGCCCATATTGGTCTTACATCTTATCTTTTCTAAAATAAACTTAATGTAAGGAAGTAAAGTATCTTCACTTACACAAAACAAAAACTAAATCAATAATAAAACTATTACAATACCAAATCAAAGAAAACTAAGAATTAATACAAGCCAAATTAAAATAAAGTACATCCTAATTTATTAAAATATGAATGATTTTCATGCTCTTGAGATCCTTATCACAAAGCCAATAGAAATCATGTGTATTTATGTGTATGAATTAATTAGGATTAACTAGTAGAGTTCACCATATATTGCAGGGTGTCACACCACTCCTTTTAATTAAATAAATAAATTAGAGAGTGTTACATCATCTTTTAATTTTTTATCTAATAGTTACGAAACCAAAAATTGCATTGAATTATTTTTGTAGAGAATTAAAATAAAATTATAATTTTAGTTTAAAAGAGTGGAATGCATGAGATACAAAAAAGGAGAATAGTCTTTTTGTTGTCCTCTCTTACTTATGAAAAAAAAGACTCATAGTTAAATTTATAATATTCCTTTAAAAAATAAATTAAATGTGTTTAAAATGAGTTCATGCAAAGAAAATACCATGAATTATCATAAAATCTTGTTATAGAGGATGATAAAAGAATGAATCAAATCATTATTTCTTTTTTATACTAAAGATGGATGAACCAAAAATATTTTTAAACTTATACATTATCTCTATAATATTTCCTAAAATGAATACTTATTTTGTTGCAAATAAAACTAACAAGTAATATAACTTTTATTAATTCTAATTTAATTAAATAATTCAACTAATATTTTTTCAACTAAAATAAATCAAGCAAGACAATTACTACTCACACATAACAAAATAAAACAAATATATCTAACACATCAATTTTATGATTATCAAAACTATTCAACTAAAAAAATGGACAATAGTCTATTTAGGAAATAATCACATTATAAATCGTGCTCATGTAATTGTCACGTCAAAATAATTAAATAAAAATAAAGGTGATAACTATTCGGGTAGAATAAAGTGTGATAAAATAGAATAATTATCAATTTAATAATAAATCCTAACAACAACTAAAAAAAGACACATATATATATATATATATATGAAAATTTTGGGTGTTACAATACTTACGCGCTTAAAAATAGTTTTAAACTAAGAGAAAATTAAAACAAATGAAAAAACTGCATGACATATTTCTTAAAAAAGATTAAGTAAAATTATGTTGAATCCCCATTAGTGTCACAAAAATTACTAAAGTGTAAAAACTTGAAGTGTATAGACCTTGCTTATTAAACACATGAACTAGTTAAAACAAAACTAATGAGAATATAAAGAAAAACAAAAGAGACAAAACTGAGAATGTTATTTATTAAAATAAAGCAAATTTAGAATTTTATATTTATAACAATAATTTAAAATTTCAAAAATAAAACAAGAGGGATAGCATAGATCCTTTCAAAAAAATTCATTTCTATAAAGAAAATGACAATGCAATACTAATATGCAAAATTCATAGGTAATAATGTATAATAATATATAATAATAATAATAATAATAATAATAATAATAATAATAAATTTAAAAGATGTTAATGAAAATAAAAATAATTGAAATTCAAATAAAATCAACACATTCATAAAATTCACCTGTTTAATTTTGATATATTCCAAAAATTTAATAGTTAGTAGCACACACATTTTGTAACATATCTGATAAAGACAATGCTTAAAATAAACTAAAGCTTGATAGACCTTTTAATAGCTAGAACAATATTCCGAGTATAGTAAAAATGAGTTGATAGTATTCCTTTATATTTAAAAATAAGTCAGGGTAATAATTAACTCCTACTCATTTAGTAACAATCATATTAATTATTTTTATTATAATCAAAACTACTAAAAGACTTTTAGTATAGTTGAAGAGCACAAAGACGTGGTCAAGTCTTCTAATCATTTCAATTGTGTTAAATTTTTTTTTAATCCAATGAGTCTTTTAATATTAATAATATAATAAAATTGAAAAGGAAACGGTACTTTACAATTAAAATTTGCAGCAAATTGTAATATTAAATAAAATTATCGGCAACTTAGGCAACCAACAAAGATAACAATATCTAAAACACAAATCACCAACCACTTAGACAACCACAAAGATAAAATATTCAAGGTTAAATTTTAATCACATATGACATCAAGATTTTATTCTCATGGATGCTTACAACCAAGAGTCATTAATTTTGTCATCCCAAATATATAACACACAAACACGTGAATAAATATCTTAGAGCCACAAGTTTAATTTAATAAACTATAAAATTGGATTAACGACGCGTTATTAATAGACATCAAAATTCAAATAACAAAGAAAATATACAAATATAAACTTTATTTCTTCTACTATAAATTTTCTCCCATTATTAGTCATTTAGGCATACAAATCAAGGTTTAACACCAAACACTTCACAAAAATCAACTTAATCATGTTATCAGAATTAAAAATTAAAACTTTGAAATAAAATAGCACAAATATCATATCACTAACGAGATCATAATTAAAATCAAAATTTTATAATTAAGCACCTAGACAACACACAAAAATCACAACTTTATATGAAGTATATGGCAACACACATACTACTCAAGTTACAATAATAAAAATCAAAATTTTATGATTAACTTTATCAAGACAAACATACTACTGATAAAAAAACAAAACATTGTAGTCGAATTCATTAAGGCAACCATAAAATCAACATTTTTCTTTTAAGACATCAAGACGTCATATCTATATCTTACAAACTATTAATTTAATATATAACCTAACCTTGTATGGGGGAAAATCCCTTACCTTAGGCGCTTTCTTTCTTTACACCTCTAAATTCGCACGAGAAATAACTCATAAGGCAAATGTGGACTCAACACGAATAGATATTGGGATTTACAATTATGATTTACGCTCATTTGAGGAGGGTTTATGTTGGAAATTCCGAAATCATACGCATTGGCATATATGCATTACATTAGGGTGCTTGGAATACAAGCCATGTTTGTTATACAACGATGATTGTATATACACACTCGATTGTTGTTTGTTATTGCTTCGTAATTGCTTTGAGGTGTGAATTTGTGTTGATTAAGTTCCGATGTAATTATGTGTTCATAATTGATGTTATGAATGTTTGATGTGTGAAATTGTGGAGATTAATTTGGTGTGAATTATGTTTCATAATTGATATTATGAATATTTGAAGTGTTATTGATGGACTTTGTATGGTAAGTGTTATTTGTTAATTTCAGTTGGTGACCCTTTACAATTATTGTGGAAATTTGGACTTTGCCCTCAGATGATACCCGAGTTCGTTCCAGCGACTGTTACCTTGATGGCAGAAACTTCTTTAGACTTCCTTGACCTAGACTCGCTGACTGCTTGGGTATACAACCCAATATCAAGCAAGACTACTTGTATGGGGATGGTAGTGAGGATAAGTAGGAAAGCTAGAGCAGTATACGTCATGGAGCTCACTCGCGAGAGGATTGACTATCTTGTACCTTCAGGATTGGTGCTTGGGATGAATGGAGCATGGGAAGATGAAAAGGATTCCTTAGTTAGAGTTGAGGTGAAGGCAACCGTAGGAGCTGGAGATATAATGGTTGGACCCAGGACTGGCAAAAAGGATTAGGGGTCGATAATAGTGGAGCGAGAGATTGCAGGACCGTCTAGAATGGCCAAGTTAGAGCTTCCATTTCCAGTGAATGATCCTTTATTGACAGACTGTTTTGAGATTCTAGTGCCGCTGAAGCCACCTATCTCGTGTGTGGATCTGACTTCTGAGGAGATCGATCCTTTTATGGATGTTGATGAGGAGAAGGTTACTTTGAAGATGGATACTACGTCATAAGGCACTTACGGAGTGTGTGGAGGTCACCCATGTTATTGTAGTTGCTAGTGAATGATTATATTAGTTTGGTTGTATAAATATTTACTGTCTTTGGTGGTCGTACTTATTTCATTTTGGGATGACTGTATATATAACTTATATTGGAGTAGTGCTGATGAGGGCATAAAATTCATAACCAAGGAAGAAAGCCTAGAGGATATTCAAGGTCTTGGAACCCTAATGACAAGAGCAAGGTCAAAGAAGGCGAAGGAAGTTCTAATTAACTTGATAACCACTTTATTTGAAGCAAGTACAACTCATGAAGAATTAAAGCCCAATATAGTCAATTGCTTAACCCAAATTGAAGAAGTTAAGGAATGAAGGTGGCATCTATGTGTTACCAAATTTTAATATTAGTTTTAATTAAAGTGATAGACTGAATTAATAAGAAATCTGGGTGTAACTGTAAAAATTTTAGTTGGGCCAAATTTAGAGAACTTTTTAGGAGTTGCCATTGTAAAAGGCAAACCATTATTTTTTTAAGGCAGATTTTGAATATCATTTTTGTGAGGCTTGCTCTCTAGAGTTCTTGAAAGAATTCACCTTGAACTTATCAAGGTTGTTAACCCTTGTGGCGTTCTTTTTGGTTTATCAATCCCTAGATTGTGGCACCAATTTGTTTGTGGTTTCTTTGCTGAATAATAATTTTGAGTTTTCTTTACATAAAACCCTAACACTCCAATTCTATCAATTTTCGTGTTCAGTAACCTGCGTTCATATCTCGAGTTCTACATACTTGTTTTTGGTGATTCAACAACCTAATTCGCGTTTCAGAATGCCATATTTCACCTCGTTTTGGAATCGCCCGATTCGGAGATTCGTATCGCTATTTATCGCATTATCCAACTATACGCAATTTTTGACTCAAATCTGGAAGTTTCCAACCTAGAACGATCCTTAAAGTGAACCATGACTAACAAGATCATATAATGTGGTATCAGAGCCTGGGACTAGGTTTGGAATTGAGGAAAATTTTGTTTATGCATTTTTTTTTGTGAAACCTTAATTTCTAGTTGTGTTGTTTTGTTGAATTGTTGTTCTTAGCTAATTGGTGTGTTGCTGCTACTTGAAAAAAAATACAAAAAAAAATAGTAATGTTAAAAGTAGTGCACACTGCCTGTTTGACAAAATTCCTTAGATTAATTTTCCAATCACATTACTACTACTTTGTGTTACTCTAAATTCTTCATACTGATTTTTGGGTTCAAATATTAAAGTTCTTCTTGATTCAATGAAGAACTTGAAGAGAGCAATTGAGTGGAAAAAGGTAAGAGAGATTTATTATATATAAAAAAAATCCAAATTGAATGAAACACGAGTGACAAATTCAATAGTGTAAACACGTGAGTTGTGTGGTGAGGTCCTTTATTTTTTCATTCTACTTGTTTTCGTTCGTTTGTTTAAAATATGGCAGGAATAGGTGGTGGTGATAGCCCTCCTCCAGGAGTGAACAACAAATTGTTAGTGGAGGCTATAACGGCTCAAATGCAAAGAATGTTGAGGGAACATACTGAAGATTTACATGCTAAAATTGAACAATTAGAAAATCAAGAAAATCATGGTGATGACGGAGGTAGTAAGAGGAGAAGAGAAACTGAAGGTGGTGGTAGAGGAGATAGAATAGAGAAAGTGAAGCTTAAAATACCATCTTTTCAAGGAAAAAGTTATTCGAAGGCCTACCTTGAGTGGGAGATGAAAATTGAACAACTCTTTTCATGCAATAATTACACGACAGAGAAGAAGGTAAGGGTGGAGTCCATGGAATTTACTTATTATGCACTCATTTGGTGGGACCAATTACAAAAAGAAAGAGTAAGGTGTGAAGAACCAATGGTGGATACTTGGGTGAAGATGAAGAGGTTAATACGAAAGAGATTTGTTCCTTCTTACTATCATAGAGACCTTCACAATAAGCTTCAAAGGCTCACACAAGGTAGAAAAAGTGCGGATGATTATTATAAGGAGATGGAGGTGTGCTTAATTAGAGCAAATATTAGTGAAGATAGGGAAGCTTCTATGGCATGATTCTTACAGGGGCTGAATAGTGATATAAGTGATGTTGTGGAATTACAAAATTATGTGGAGTTGGAGGACTTAGTGCATCAAGCTACTAAGGTAGAACAACAACTGAAAAGAAAAGGTGTTAGAAAGAATTCTTCTAACTTTAACTCCTATAGTTGGAAGGATAGAAATAAGAAGGAAGGAAGTACTTCATCAAACACATACATGGTTGCACCTCAAAGAATTCAAAATAAATTTAATGATGGTCCTAAAAAAACAAAAAGTAGTGAAATTAAATGTTTCAAATGTTTGGGATGAGGTCACATAGCTTCTGAATGTCCAACTAAGAAGACCATGTTGCTTAAGGAGAATGGAGATATTTCTAGCGGGTCATCTTCTGAATTAGCTACATCTAGTGATGAAGAGAATGAGGAAGAAGTTGCTAAGGGAGGAGACTTGTTTATGGTTAGAAGAATGTTGGGCAGCCAATCAAGAGACTTGGATGAAACACAAAGGAATAATATTTTTCATGCTCGATGCTTCATCCAAGGTAAGTTATGTTCTTTAATTATAGATGGAGGAAGCTGCACTAATGTTGCAAGTGCAAGAATTGTATCTAAAATGAACCTAGTGACTAAACCCCATCCAAAATCATACAAACTTCAATGGCTTAGTGATGAAGGTGAGCAAATTGTGAGTGAGCAGGTGGAAGTTAATTTTTCTATTGGGAAGTATGAGGATACAATTATATGTGATGTAGTTCCGATGGAGGTTTGTCATTTACTTCTTGGAAGGCCATGGCAGTATGATAAGAAATGCAACCATGATGGTTATACAAATAAGTTCTCTTTTATACATCAAGAATGCAAAATTACTCTTGCTCATTTGTCTCCAAGAGAGGTTGGTGATGATGAATCCAAAATGAGAGAGAAAATAAAAAAAAAAAAAAAGAGAAAAGAAAAAGAAAGTGAAAAGAAAGAGAGAAAATAAAAATAAAAATAGTCAAACGAAAGAGGGAAAAGAAAAGGAGAATGAAAAGAAAGAGAGAAAAACACAAAATTTGTTCATAAAAGAAAAAGAGGTTAAAAAGGCTATGCAATTAAAAACGCCAATGCTATTGCTTTTAAGCAAGGAGAGTGACTTAAAGGTTGCAAATCTTACCAATTCTTTTCCTAGTGAAGTTGTTTCTTTGTTGCAAGATTTTGAAGATGTAATTCCCAACGAGGTTCCTCAAGGCCTACCACATATAAGAGGTATAGAACATCAAATTGATCTCATTCTAGGTGTTTCATTTCCCAACAGGCCAGCATATAGAGCTAACCCCCAAGAGACCCAAGAAATCCAAAGACAAGTTGAAGACTTGATGCAAAAGGGATGGGTGCAAGAGAGCTTAAGTCCATGTGCAGGCCTCGTTATTCTTGTACCTAAGAAACATTGAACTTGGAGTATGTGCACTGATTGTAGAGCCATCAATAATATCACAATAAAGTATAGACATCCCATTCTTAGATTAGATGATTTGTTGGATGAATTTCATGCTGCTTGTGTGTTTTCAAAAATTGATCTTAAAAGTGGATATCATTAAATTAGGATTAGAGAAGGAGATGAATGGAAAACAACCTTTAAAACAAAATATGGCTTGTATGAATAGTTAGTCATGCCCTTAGGACTAACAAATGCCCGTAGCACTTTCATGAGGTTGATGAACCATGTGTTAAGGGAGTTTCTAGGGAAATTTGTTGTGGTCTACTTTGATGATATTTTGATTTATAGAAAATCTTACGATGATCATCTTTTGCATTTGAGAAGCGTGTTGGAAGCTCTTAGGCGTGAGAAATTGTATGCAAACATGGAAAAATGTGTTTTATATACAAATCATGTAGTTTTTCTTTGCTTTGTTATTAGCTCACAAGGATTGTAGGTTGATCAAGAAAAGGTGAAAGGTATTCATGAGTGGCCAACTCCTAAGAATGTTAACGAGGTAAGAAGCTTTCATGGCTTAGCTAGTTTCTATATGAGGTTTGTTAAAGATTTTAGTACATTAGCTGCACCTTTAAATGAAGTGATTAAAAAGAATGTGGGATTTAAATGGGGTGAAAAACAAGAGCATCCTTTTGCTACCCTAAAAGAAAAATTGACTCATGCACCTATTCTTTCATTGCCTAATTTCTTTAAATCTTTTGAAATTGAATGTGATGCATCAAATGTGGGGATATGGGCTGTTTTAATGCAAGAGGGGCATCCCATTGCTTATTTTAGTGAGAAACTTAATGGTGATGCCCTTAATTACCCTACATATGATAAAGAATTGTATGCATTAGTGAGAGCACTACAAACATGGCAACACTATCTTTTACCAAAGGAATTTATAATACATAGTGATCATGAATCATTGAAGTATTTAAAGAGCCAAGGTGAGCTCAACAAGAGACATGCCAAGTGGGTTGAATTTCTTGAGCACTTTCAGTACGTGATCAAGCATAAAAAAGGTAAGTCAAATGTTGTTGCTGACACACTTTCAAGAAGGTATGTTTTGTTCTCTACTCTTGAAACTAAGTTTATCGATTTTGAGGTAATTAAGGAATTGTATGAACATGATCCCAAATTTTCTCAAATATATAAATCTTGTGTGCATGTAGCCCAAAATGGATATTTTAAGAACAATGACTATTTATTTAAAGAAAAGAGGTTATGTGTGTCGAAAAGTTCCATTAGGGATTTGCTTGTGAAGGAAGCACATGAGGGGGGATTAATGGGACATTTTGGAGTACAAAAGGCTTTAGACATGTTGCATGAACATTTTTATTGGCCACACATGAAACGTGATGTACGCAAATTGTATGAAAGATGCATTGTTTGTAAGAATATTAAGACATGGGAAGAATGTTTGCCCCATGTTGAGTTTTCCTATAATAGGGTTGTTCATAGCACTACTCCTTATTCTCCCTTTGAAATTGTTTATGGTTTTAACCCTCTCACCCCTCTTGATTTAATGTCTTTCCCAAATAGTTTTATTCTAATTCATAAGGATGGGAATGCTAAGGCTGAATATGCTCGAAAATTACATGAGAAGGTAAAGGAACAAATTGAAAAGAAAGTGGATAGCTATGCTCGACAAGCTAATAAAGGAAGAAAAAAGGTTGTGTTTGAACCTGGTGATTGGGTTTGGGTTCATTTAAGGAAGGAAAGGTTTCCTTCTCAAAGGAAATCTAAGCTTCAACCAAGGGGAGATGGACCTTTTCATGTGCTGTCCAAAATTAAAGATAATGCCTACACAATAGATCTTCCAAGTGAGTAAGGTGTTAGTCCTACTTTTAATGTGGTTGATTTGTCTCTTTATGATGCAGCTGAAGAAGATTGCAATTTGAGGGCGAATTTAGTTTAAGAAGGAGGGAATGATGAGGACATAGAATGCATAACCAAGGAAGAAAGCCTAGAGGATATTCAAGGTCTTGGAACCCCAATGGCAAAAGCAAGGTCAAAGAAGGCGAATGAGGTTCTAAATAACTTGATAACCACTTTATTTGAAGCAAGTACAACTCATGAAGAATTGAAGCCCAAGATAGTCAATTTCTTAACCCAAATTGAAGAAGTTAAGGAATGAAGGTGGCATCTATGTGTTAACAAATTTTAATATTAGTTTAAATTAATGTAATAGACTAAATTAATACGAAATTTGGGTGTAACTATAAAAATTTCAGTTGGGCCAAATTTAGAGAACTTTTTAGGAGTTGCCATTGTAAAAGGCAAACCCTTATTTTTGTAAGGCAGATTTTGCATATTATTTTTGTGAGGCTTGCTCTCTAGAATTCTTGAAAGAATTCATCTTGAACTTATCAAGGTTGTTAACCTTTGTGGCGTTATTTTTGGTTTATCAATCCCTAGATTGTGTCACCAATTTGTTCTTGGTTTCTTTGCTGAATTTTAATTTTCAATTTCCTTTACATCAAACCCTAACACTCCAATTCTATCAATTTTCGTGTTCAGTAACCTGCGTTCATATCTCGAGTTCTACATATATGTTTTCGGTGATTCAACAACCTAATTCGCGTTTCAGAACACCATTTTTCACCTCGTTTTGGAATCGCATGATTTGGAGTTTCGTTGTGCCGTTTATCGCATTCTCTAGCTATACGCGATTTTTGCCTCAAATCTGTAACTTTCCAACCTAGAACGATCCTTAAAGTGAACCATGACTAACAAGATCATTTCAAGTGCTTTTGTACAAGTGTTTGCCGAGAATACCTTAGGGGTATGAGCAATGTCTGATGTGTCTCATAGCCTTGGAGCATTTTCTATTTGTATATTTTGGATTATCGTCTCAAAAAAACTATTTCAGTTTGTTTGTATTTATGACGTAAATATTCAAGACTTTTGTCGTTTGTGTTACGACGAGTTATTTTTATTATTTTTTTAAAAAAAAATAAAAACACACCCACGTTGTTAAAAGTCGGGGTGCCACAGTTTCCCCACTATTTTCCCTATTTTAAATTCAATTTTGATGGTGACTTTATTGAATTTGAGAAACACTCGAAATTTTAGGTCACGACATCATTCAATCACATACTTATAATTTAGCACATTATCCACACATTATTTATCGTATATTCAAAAATTGTGATATCCAGTAAAGAGTAAAATTTGTACATTATTAATGGATTTTGATCATGAAATATACTTCGCAAATTGATGAATCATACATCAATCACGGATCTTCAAATTGATAACAATTATTCGTGATCAAGGAATAAAGAGAATGATCACTTAAGATTTGGGCTACAAACAATGAATTAAGAAGAAGAACAATGGTTAGGGCAAGGTTTCTAAGAAATAATTATAAACAACATAAACATGCTTTCATGACTTACTGAATGAATTCTGAACAATGAGTATTTCACTCGATTATAGCTCTTATTTATATAGTTGTTTAACAACAAATGAAATCGAATACAAATAAAGGATGAGAAAGTTATGAGTGTTTTAGTGTTTCTCTTAAATCTCACCAATTTTGATCATCAAAGCAAGATACACAAGTTTTTCGTATGATCCAAGTTTGTCGATTAAAATATGGATCCAAGTTGTTGATTAAAATAAAGATCCAAATCATTTAGACAAGTTTGATACACATTAAAACTAAAAATTCTGAAAATCGCATTTCTGATATAGCGACAACAAGCTACACTACTTTAATGTTTAGACTAAAACTTAAGCTAAAAACTTATTGACGTGTTTTTGGTTGCGTTGGAAATCTTAGACAAATTCCTACAAAAGTTATAGAAATAAACTTACGCTAATTCAAAATTTTAATTCAAAATATAAATATGCTAAAACTACATTTGAAGTTTCAGATGATGCATAAAAGTCACCATTTGAGTTGCTTTGCATCTAAAAAAATGTATCTAGAGTTAAAACCAAGTCAAAGTTGTTGTAAAGGAGGCTGGTCATAATCCACACTTAGAAGCTAATGATAATTAGCAGAGAAATAATCAAGAAGATAATGGTGCAAATAACGAGTCCACATATTCTAAGATTCCTTTGATTGGACGAGTTAAGGACTTTGATGAGAGATCAAGAAATGGAAACTGTGCAGGGGACCAATGTGGAGGACAACAAAGAAATTGAGAAAGCCTCCAAAAAGGAACATGTTTTGTGCTGGTGCTACTGAGGATCTTGAAGAATTAGAGGATGAAGGTAAAATCACTGAGGTTTTGTCCAAGGAAGGAAAAACAACCAAAGAAATGCCAAGGTATAGCATTGAAGACAAACTTGTAGAACACCCATCAATAGCTGTTCCTTCTAATACTTCGCAACGAAATTCCTCTACATGCATATAAGAGTAATAGCTACACATGACACTAGGTTGGTAGTTAAAAGCTTTTGTACAAAGCATAAGCCAAAATCTCTTTTTCTTTTTGAACCTTGGTTGCATGATAGGAATTTCCTTGCTAAATTTTGGATTGTGGATTACGCTTGGCCTGAAGTCTTTTTCATTTAATTAGAGGCGTGGATGTTTCTCACTAATGATGATTATGCTTTAATCAAGTCAATCCTACCATGGTATGCATATATGAACAATAAGTCTCATATTATGAGTGATTTTAATGTTGTACTTAGAGCTCATGAAACATATAGTAGACACATGCCTAAAAAAACTTTATGTGATGAATTCAGAACTTGGTCTGACTCTAATGCTTAAGGTTCAATCTTACCCTACATTTTTAAATTAAAATAAAATGTGGCTTGGTCATGACGATTTTAGACACACTACATAAAAAAAAAAAAACGCTACTTAACCATGTTCTTAACCGTGGTAAAATTGCCAATTCACCGTGGCAATTGTTGCTAAATGTAATTTTTTTTAATATCAATTGCAGGTCTGTTCCTATTTTTGTCATACCTTTCTAATAATAGAGTCAAACCAAACATTGTAATATCAAGAAGACATTATTAACCAATATAGCAACAATAACTAATTAACTTTCTAAAACAATCATTAATATAAAAATATAAAATAGTTTATACCAACAAAAAAACTTTGATCAAAGTAGTCAAACATTCTAAAATGTTATACATAAACTAATGAAACATACAAAAATTGTTGACGACATCAAAATAGTCTAGAGCAAAAGCAAAACAATCCACTAAACATCCATTCCTTCCATTTGCAATCCAAATAACAACATATTTCTTCCATTTGTAGTCCAAAAATCAAGATGAACTTTACTCGTTAATTATGAGAATTAGAACCTGTCAATTAAAAGCATAATGTAAACAAATGTTTACTAACTAACACTAGTAAATGACTATCATTTTAATAATATCAATCACTATGTCAAGAAATAGAACGTGAAATTTGCTAGTGACTTAAAATATAGATCTAAGTGCAAAAACTCTTAATAACATCAATTTCTATAACTTATAAGAAATTATATTACTAAGGTGAAGGGAAACCTTGGTCGAAAGTAGGTAACTCATCACCAAATTTTCTTTGCATAAAATTAAGGAGAACTTTAAGTTGATTTTGTGTTTGCGAAAGTTGCTCCTTAGTCTCTTCATATCCATATAGTTTTTCTTTCAAAGTGTGCACTTCCTTTTGTAACTTCTCAACAACTTTTTGGCTAGAGCTACCAACACTCTCAAATTGCGTGAAATATTTGCGTGTCTTGAAAACACTCGTGGGACAAACACCAACACCTAAACCACGCACTCGACTTGAATGTTCAACTTCATACACTTTGCCAATGACATCATTTGGATAGGCAATAATATTTGATAGAACACCTTCAGTGGCAACACGTTCTTTATCTTGAGACAAGTTCTCTGATATCTTTTCCTAGTAGAGAAATAAAAGTCAGATAAATTCCACCATACTAGCAAGAGGATCAATAGCAAGTAGGTCTTCCTTACTTTTGTTAGGGTAGAAGTATTTACATCGTAACTTATACTTATAGGTCTTCCATCTTTCTCCTAGGATTGCCCATATCCATTTGATACCAGCAGCCTAATCATACACAAAATGATCATTGCAAGATTATATAAACATATCAATCTTCAATGAAAAGAAATAACATAAAATAAATGTTATACAAAGTTTAGATAATAACCTTGATGCAGTTCCAAATTGCTTTACTATTATTTTCTGACATATCATCCCATCTTTCAACAGATATAGGACAAAATGCTGATTTTTTAGCAAGTTCACCGAGAAATCTCACAAGTAAATTTGAACCATTATCATTGTCTTGTCCATTAGCACCAATTTCAACCATAATCTTTTTTGTTTTCTCTAGATGCCAAACTTGATTTACTACCATTTTTCAAACTATAATTTCTCCAATAGAAGTATCTAAGTGTGCAAATAATAATAACTCAAGTAAGATAATATATTAATATTTGTACAACCACCACAAAATAAGATAACAAATTTAATGATATGAGATTTTTTACCTTTAACTTTGATAAGTAATGACTCCTCTTTTTGTTGCGATTCAGTTTCATTTGGCTTTGGTGAAGGTTCAACTACATCATCCTCTAATAGAATATATGTCAAGCTTACATCTATAATTAATCCTCAAGATGATTGTTGTTGAGTTGTTGGGGCTGATCTTGGAGAGTTTCATCATCATTTGAATTTTCTTGTCTTTGTAACCATTCTAACATTTCTTGTGCCGAACACCTACACCTTTTTACCATATCAAATCAAATACTTGCAAAATTTTCTAACAAAGAGATAAAACATATATCTAAAATGTATTCCAAATGATTCATAAGATAATCTATGCATTACATAAACACCAAAAATATGAAGTCTTATATAGCATACTATTTAAAAGAAAAAGAAATGTGATAAAATTACAAAGTTCATAACCTAAAATATTAAAATACTCTATAAAATTATTCAATCATCTCTATCACTACAACTATTACGATCTTCCTCAACATTTGTTTCATCATTTTCTTGTTTATTGACATCGTCTCACACTAATTATAGTTCTTCAATATTCCCAACATTTTGCTCATAAAAAGGTATGTCTTTCAGTATTGGCTCTTGTGATTCCATAAGGTTCACTTCTCCCATATCATATATATCTCTAGGTTTCATATGACAAACACAAGACCATCCTTAATCAACCGGATCATCAACATAAAATACCATTCTTGCATCACTTGCAAGTGTTCATCCACTTCATTCACACCGGTGTAAATCAAATGAGAAAAGTTTACACTTGTTATGCCAGATTTATCTATCTTAACTCCCTTGTTAGGTTTAGTGTCTACCCAAATACATTTGAATAGCATAACCCTTAACTTACCAAAGTAATCAAGTTCTATAATGTCTACTGATTTTCCATAATATATGTCATTACTTGAGTTTTCAATAAGTTCTCCTCTAATTGAAAACCAATGAGTAATAGCAGACATAAGAACACCACTATTTTGGGTTCTTAATCCTTGCTCCTTTCTCATTGTTCGAAACTTAAATCCATGAATGTTATACCCATCAAATCTCCTTGCAATGTTATTTGGTGCTTTAGCAAGCCATTCAATTTCAGTTGTAATATTTGGATCATCTTTTCTTGCAACCTAGAAATATTTTAAAAAGCATTATAAAATTATAAATGTAAGAGATTTTTATATGAAAAATTAAGTCAAACTATATATAGATATCCTTACATATTCGTTGAACCATTTGTGAAATTTTTTGTGAACATATTCTTCCACAACCCTTGAGGCATTTCTTTTCCCACGATGCATTCTAGCAACTTCTATCTTACACTTTCTACATGGAGAATTTTGGTTAGTACATTTGGTATAGAAATTAATTGGACAAGAATAAGCCTAAGGGGACGAAAATGACGTAAATAACAATCCAATGACAAAAATGAACTTTTTAGATGCACAAGATAGCTTTAAAAAACCCTAATTGGACTAGAGTAAGCCTATGGACGATGAAAATGACGTAAATGTTAAATTAATGACACAAATGAACTTATTGGATGCTAAAAATCCTAATTGGACTAGAATAATCCTAAAGAGGATGAAAATAACCTAAATGTTAATCCAATGACACAAATACACCTATTGGATGCACAAGATTTGTTAAAACCCCTAATTGGAGAAGAATAAGCCTTTGGAAGATGAAAATGACCTAAATTTTAATCCAATGACCAAAATGAACTTATTGAATGCACAAGATTTCTTAAAACCCCTAATTGGACTACAATAAGCCCAAGGAGGATAAAAATGACCTAAATGTTAATCCAATGACACAAATACATCTATTGGATGCACAAGATTGTTTAAAAACCCTAATTGGAAAAGAATAAGCCCAGAGACGATGAAAATGACCTAAATGTTATTCCAATGACACAAACACACCTATTGGATGCACAAGATTGTGTAAAAACCCTAATTGGACAAGAATAAGCTTAGGGAGGACGAAAATGACCTAAATGTTAATCTAATGACAAAAATGAACTTATTGGATGCACAAGATTTCTTTAAAATCCTAATTGGACTAGAATAAGCCTAAGGAGGATGAAAATGACCAGAGAAGAATTACAAGAAAGATTCATGAATTATTCTTGATAAAACTGTTTCAATGGTGTTAGAAACGGTTGTCTTTGAGTTTTTATGCTAGGGCACTAGTCTCCCCACTTCTCAATAGCCAAAAAGATGCCTAAATAGTGAAAAATTGCGTTTTTATGAATGATGATGTGCGTCGCGCGCCCTAGGCCTAGCATTTGCGCTCTGGGTGCGCCTGGATAGTGTCACTAGTCCGGAAATGCGCGCCATACGTAGCTTTTGCGCTTCAGGCACGTCCTGGCAGTGGAAAAATGCTGGAAATGCGCCCCAAGCGCGAGTGTTGCGCTTCTAGCGCCTAACTTCTACTAGTTGATGTTTGTTGCATTTTTCACCCTTTTAGATTTTGAATTGGGTTCCGATGTCTGCATGAAAGTTATAGATACTTGTGGGTTATCTCCCACGAAGCGCTTCTTTAAAGTCATTAGATTGATGTCTCAACTATTGTCAAGGTGGCATGTATGGTAGGAAGAGCACATCATCCTTCTCACTAAGAGATACATATTTCAAATGAGGAGGCAACTGCTTGAGTTTAATCAGTGGTGTCTTTTTCTCCGAGGGCTTGTCTTCATTCCCTTTCAACTCCTCCCATATAGTAGTAAAAATTGGGGGAGTAGGATGGTGATGCTTCTAACATGGCCAAAATCTCTTTCACCTTGGGATGTTCACTTTCTTTAACAACGTCTTGGGGTAGGCATACCACTCTTTCTAATGGCAAACTGGGTGCTTGATGCTCCATTTCTTCATTGACTATCGCATCTAAGATCTCAATTAGATTTCACCCTTCTCTTTCTTTTGAATGTTCCATGGCTTTTAAAATGTTAAAAGTGAGAGTTTCTTCATTTACTTTTAAGGTTAATGGGCCATTTGCCACATCAATCATAGCTCGCCCTGTTTCTAAGAGCGTTCTCCCCAAAATCAAAGGAATGTCATTGTCCTCATCCATGTCTAGTACCACGAAATTCACTGGAAAAATGAAATTATCCACTTTAACCAACACATCTTCCACCGCTCCATAAGGGTGTTCCATTGAGTGATATGCAAATTGTAGCATCAGTTGTGTGTCTTTGACTTTTCCATTGCCTAGTTTTTTGTATATGGAAAGGGGCATAAGACTTACACTAGCCCCAAGATCACATAGCGCCTTCCCAAAAGTTCTATTTCCAATGGCGCACGGGATTGAGAAGCTTCCAGGATCCTTGAGCCTCAGTGGCAGTTTTCTCTGTAGTATATCACTACATTCTTCTGTAAGCATCACAGTTTCACCACCGATTTTTCTTTTCTTCGACAGAATCTCCTTCATGAACTTGGCATATGTTGGCATCTGTTCTAGTGCTTCTGCAAAAGGAATGTTAATATGTAATTATTTAAAAACATCAAGGAACTTACCGAATTGATTTTCTGTTTCTTCCTTTTTTAATCTTTGAGGAAATGGAAGTCGAATTTTTGGTTTTGGCAGTGATTCCCTTTTTGTACCACAGGTTCTTCTTCCTTTTCAAAAGCGATGTGCTCCTCAACAGATGCCAGTGTGACTATTTTCCCAAGTGGGTTGAAGTCAGAGTACGTCTACTCTATTTGGCTTTAGGTGGTACTTGTTCACTCACCTTGCCACTCCTCATGGTCACTACATTAACATTGTTTCGTGGATTTAGAATTGTGTCACTAGGTCATAGTACATTAACATTTCCAAACGTTCTTTGTGCCATTTGTTGAGCAAGTTGACCCACTAGAGTCTTAAGATTATTTCTTGATGCCAAGTGATTTTTTTGGATGGCTTTTGACTCTTCAATGAAAGAACTTGTGTTTGTTACTAATTTCTCTATAAAACTCTCCCAAGCAGCGTTTCGAGGTGGGAATTGGTTTGTTAGAGCTCCTTGTTGACCCTAAGATCCACCTTGTTGATCTCTCCAAGAAAAGTTTGGATGATTTCTCCAACCATGGTTGTACGTACTAGAGTAGGGATTATTCTGCTTCCCATTATTACTAACAAAATTCACCTCTTCTAGTTCTTCTATCTCATTATCATCCAGTGCTTCACAAGCTCCATTTTTGTGTGTTCCCCCACAAAAGTTACAACTAGTATGCTTTAATAATTTGATAGGGGCCACTTGGGGTTGTATATTTAGAGTTGCCATCCCCTTCTTTATCTTAGTAGTGATAACATCTTCTATCTGTTTTAAGAGCGACCTGCCTGGAGCCAACCCATCCATAAAGTTCAATTCCAATATACCACTTGCTGACCCACCACCTATATCATATAACATCAATTGTTCATTTGATGCCATGATCTCAATAATTTTTCGTGCTTCTGCTGCGGTTTTGTAATTCAAAGAACCACATGTTGTGGCATCCAAAATAATTCTAGTGCTAGGCCTTAAACCATTACAAAATATTTGCATCTGAGCAGTGTTGTCATAAGCATGATTGGGAAATCCTGCTAGTAAACTCTTGAATCTCTTGTAAGTGTCACGAATAGATTTTCCTTCTTTCTGTTTGTAACTGGAAATCTCTTGCCTTTTTCTAACGAACATAGTTTGGGGAAAGTATTGTTCTAAGAACTTAACTTCAAATTCATCCCATGTGGTGATGCTATCCAAAGGAAATGAATTAAGCCACTCCTTAGCATCATATTTCAATGATAATGGAAATAGTTTCAGCATCTTGCCTTCTTTAGAACAACCCTTCACCTTCACTGTTTCACATAATTCAAAGAAATTTGTGAGATGTCTATTGGCTTCTTCGTTATGTTTAATAGCAAAATGAATCTCCTTCAACTCTCGATGTAGAGCGGGACTTATTTCAAACTTGTTGACCATAACTGGTTGGTTATGGATCGGCAATCGAGTATGTTCTAGTGGTGGTGGATCAACAATCTCGGTAAATATGATGAAATCACCCAAAACGTCTTCCACTACTAAATGTCTTTCCCTTTGTCTCCTTTCTCGAGCCGTCTTTCAATGTGATTTCACTATTTTTTTGATTTCTGGATCAAAGATAAGTTCAGCTAAGGACTGGCCTCGCATACAAGGTTAGACAGATTATGAGTAATGAAGAGTTTTAAAATAGAGAAAAATAAATAATTAAAATAAAAACAAAAATTTTATTGTAGAGCAAAAATTTCAATTAAGTAAATAAATTAAATTCAATAGTGATATGACAATCCCCGGCAACGGCGCCAAAAATTTGATAGCATTTCAGCAAGTGTACTGAATTGTTGCATGTAATAATAAAACAGTAGTAAAAGGTTCCCAAATTGATTGAAATAATATATAAAATTAACAATGGTAATAAAATTGATTCTTTATAATGAGAAAAATGTTAGGGATAAGTTTCACTTTGAATCCAACCTTGGTGCCTAATTTGATCCAAGTTACTGAATTCCTTTATTGAATTCTTACCGAATTCTTTTTATTATTCTTGCCCTAATGCCTTAGTGACATAATCTTTAATTCCAAAGTAACCCCTAATTCCTTAGTAGATTTAATATTAGAATTAAGCATTACCGTACAGGAATTCTCTTGTTAAACTATTGCCTTTGCAACTAATTTAATCGATTTAATGACTTGTATCTATCCCTAAACTACAAATTCATGAATTTCTCATCTCAAGCATTCGTAAAGTCCACTTCCATTTCAAAATACAAATCATAGAACATTTTAATATTGGTCAAGCAATAAAAAGCATTAACCATAGAGATGAGGAAAATAATTCAATAAACTCATTCATATAAATAGAAATCAAATTAGAAAAATAAGGGTTTCATCTTGTTACACTTGTCCCTAACAAATAGGGTTTAGTTACTCATGACAGAGATAGAAAAGATAGAGACTAGAGAAAAATTACAAGAAAGATTCATGAATGATTCTTGATAAAACTGCTCCAATGGTGTTAGAAACGACTTTGTTTGAGTTTCTATGCTAGGGAACAAGTCTCCCCACTTCCCAGTAGTAAAAAAGATGCCTAAACAGTGAAAATTTGTGTTTTTATGAATGTTGATGCGCATTGCGCGTCTCGAGCGCATGATTTGCGCTCTTGGCGTGCCTCGACAGTGTCACTGGTCTGGAAATACGCCCTAGACGCAGCTTTTGCGCTTCAGGCACGTCTTGGAAGTGGCAAAATGCTTGAAATGCGCCCCAGACGTGAGTGTTGCGCTTCAGGCGCACAACTTTTACTGGTTGACGGTTTATGCATTTTTCACCTCTTTAGATTCTGAATTGGGTTCCGGTGTCTTCATGAAAGTTGTAGCTATGAATCTTAGCTTTCATTTGAACTTGTTGACTCCAATTGGACATATACAACTCCATATATGGCTGAAATACTCCATATAGTTCATGTTGATTTCTCACCAAAATTCAGCATTGTACTAAAACAAAGTAACAACGCAAAACTCTGAAAAATCTCTACTTAATCAAGGAAATAAGAATATAAACATTTCATTAAATAAAATAAATAAACTTAACAAAATGTATCAAATAAATTCTTAAATTAACTAATGAATAAAAGATAAATAAGCGTAAAAACAATAAAAAAAATATGCATATAATGAAGAGTCATCAATATGATATAGTATTGTTTCTATTTTTTATGATTCATTGAAATTTTGAACTATATTCAACCCGCATATAGAGTTTGATATTGGTCTTTTTTTGAGTAATAAGTAGCCTCACAAGTTGGGTCTCTTAGTGGTGTAAGATTAAATACTTCAAGAGAAACTTGAAATGACTAACAACGTATTTCTTGATCCAAAGTGTGGGTAGGTAGAGCTTGGATTCTAAAAGGAGATCATGCATATTGAAAAGAAAATATCAAAAATCATATTGTTGCTTATGATATAGATGTTTGGGAAGCCATCAAGAATAGTCCCGACATTTCAAAGATGATGTTGAATGGTATTGAGATTGACAAACCTAAACCTAAGAAGAACTGAAATGACTTAGACAAGAAAAAGGATAAACTAGATTGTAATGGTAAGAACATCATTGTGTTCACTCTAGAACAAAATTATTTTTATAGAGTTTACAATTGTATGACAATGCAATATATGTGAAATGCTTTAAAAATCACATATGAGGGGATAATTGAACAAAAAATCTAAAACATTGACATATTTTATTAAAAAATGCTTAGTATCATCATGGAAAAAAATGCTAAAACTGCTTGATAGACTTGTTAGTAAGATCAATGATCATGTCATAAACTTTTCAAATGAAGATCTAATGAAACTGTTTTATAGATGTGTTGATAATGATTTCAGGCCCATAATATCAACAACAACAAAATTGAGTCAAAATACTTTTAATCTATGAGTTACCCTACAATATTTGAAGTGTAGAAGAAGTTTGACCAAAATCTTAAAAATAATAACACTCAAGAGAATAAAGTAAAAAAGAGGAAGAGAAAAAATAAATGCAATGATGGATCATCATCTAAGTTAAGGTATGATGATGGATCCTCTAATATGGATCAAGATTCCTCAAGTGAGGAAAATTCAAGTACTAGGTCAAGTGATAAAGGTGAAACAAGCTTTTGCGTCATGGCCAAATGTCGCAAAAATAAGGTTAGTGATGATGATATGTTACTTTTACCTATTGATGAACAATCAAAAAAGGCTTTTGGTGAACTTCATGAGGATGCTAAAAACATCATAGAGACAAAATTCTAAATTAGTATTTTGATGATAATCAAACAAAGTTAATTAATACTTTTAATTATGATTCTAAAAAGTGTTTTATTATTTAACATGTGTTTTTGAGTGTATTAATCAAAGATAGGTATTAAACATGTAAACAAAAGATCATATTAGGAGAAGAAATTTTATTCAAATAAATGAAGAACATTATGACAAAATTATGGAAACACGGATATTGTTCTTCACCGCCTTTAATTCTCTTTAGACCAAGAATGTTTATGTTCTTAAGGAAATAAGATAAAAGTCATTTCTGAAGTATAAAATCATCCATTAAAAAGATATCAGAAGTATATAAAGATTAGATCAGAAATATTCATTCCAAAAACAAAGGCCAAAGATATGCATCATAATTAAACAAATAAGATTATTCTCCAATTTGAGCAAGTAGCAAGTACAACATTGGTAGACCTGATTGGACACTGCAACTGCATCTATGAGTTGTCTGCACACTTAGGAAAAAAAATATAAGTTCAAGATAATTGTCAAAGAAACTTAAACTCAACACCTCTCAAAATAACGACGAAGGTCGTTCTAGTTTTGCAAGAACATTCCTGCTTTAAGACAACACTTATCCACTTAAACTAAAATAAGACAGTTGGATCTTTTTGAATGACTAGATGAGTTGTCATCAACCTTCTTGAAGCCTATAAAAGGAACATCAAGATGAAGGATAAGTCAAGAGCTTCAAGTGCATAGCAATCTACCACATATACTATCATACTCAAAAGTTCATAAGTTGTTCAATCAAAAGGAAAGGTTCTTGTTCTGTTTCATTTAGATCTCGTAATCATTCTACTGAGTCCTTATCCAAGAATCTAAACTCAAACAAGTGTTGAGTACACTGAGATTCATTAAACTCTTTTAATCATCACATTTGTAACTCAAGACTATTGTCTTGAATATAGTTTGAGTAAATTGTAAAAAAATCCTTTTATGATTAAAAGGTGATATGTAAAACTCTTCTCTAAGATTGAAAGGTAACATGTTGGAATCCTTTCTAAGTTGAAAGGTAACATATTGTAATAGATAAAGATTGATCTGGAAAGGTTGTTTAAAAAACAACAATGATCTTGTTTTGAACACTTAGTGAAAAATCTCACAATTGTGAGGACTAGACGTAACCCATTTTGGATGGACCATAATATATCTCTATGTGATCTTCATTCCCTTATATTTATTTTCTTATAATTAACTAACTATATATCTCATAGATAAGTTAATTTTATAATTTCGTTAACCAATAACGTTCTACTTTTATTTTGTTTTAAAATCAAGATTGATCTTGAGTTAAATATTTTGAGATTAAGCATAAATTATTTAAAATGGGCAATTACAATCCAAATACCATTTTCTTGTAATCGCCATTATCACTTCAAATATCGCCAAAATTTGGAAAGTCAAATTGATATACTTGAAAAAATATTTATCTAAAGCATTAAAAATAGCTCATGAAGTTACATGAAAAGCACCTTGTTTTCATAAATCATTACTATGTGAAAAATGTAGTTGGTTATAAAACGATAATATCATGTTGAAAGAAAAAATTTGAAAATTTGAAAATTTGAAAATTTGAAATTGAATTGCAAATTTTGAAAATTTGAAATTGTATTGCAAATTTTGAAAATTTCAAATCTTAGAAATCAATCTTATAACAAAAAATTCTCTTTCAATAGATGCTGTCATAAATCTAAGAAACAACATTCATCACATGTTACTTGTTAGAAAAAGTTTAGTTTCAAATGGTAGGATGATATGGATTCCCGAGGGACTATGTCCCACTACTAACATTCTTAGACCCAACCAAAATTAGATACCTACAACTTTTCATTAATTTCATTAAAGGTGTGCTTGAGAGCATCAAATAAGCATTGGTTTGTTGATCCAATTTTGCTCACATTGATCTTAGAGAAGAAGGATATGACAAAATTAGTAATAGCTCCCCTACTATTATAGAAAATGTATTGTATGTTGATGGCCTAAAACATAATTTGCTTAGCATTATGTGATAAGGGATATAAAATATCCTTCAGCTCCCCTTGTGACAAAATTGTGAGCACAAATGAATAGAAAATTAAGTTTACAGGGTATAGGATTTGAAGTATCTATATGATAAACCTTGATGAAGTTTCTCTTATGACACCACAATATGTTTTATCTCAAAAAGTGGGGATTACATGGCTTTGACATATGAGTTAGAAAAAATTCATATGGAAATTTAAACAACTTAGTATCTAAAGATTTAGTAGTTGGTCTGGCTAAGCTTAAACTTGATAAGTACAAGATATGTGATGCTTGTCAAAAGAAAAAAAGACAAAGGTTCCTTTTAAAATCAACAAGCATATTTCTACAACAACAAAAAAAAATGCTTTTGCAACTATCACATATATCAATTTATTTGGTCCTTCTCGGATTAAAAACATAACTGGAAATTACTATTGTAATATGCATATTGATGATTTTTCAAGGTTTACATGGATATTTTTTCTTCCTTGCAAAAGTGAAACCTATAATGCTTTAGTCAGACTTTCCAATATTGCCAAAAAATCTTGAAATTTGAAAATCATATCTAATATAAGTGATCATGAGGGTGAGTTTGTAATTCACTCCTTTGAAAAGTTTTGTATAGAAAATGAGCTTGATCATAACTTCTCGACACCTCGCACTCCACAACAATATGGTGTGGTGCAGTGAAACAATAGAGTGTTTGAGGAGTTGAAAAAATATTTTTGTACTGAAGCCGTAAATACTTGCTTTTATGTTTTGAATATAGTCCTTCTAAGGAAGAAAACACCTTATGAATTTTTTAACGGAAAACAAAAAAGTTGGTGATGCATTAGTTGATAAGCATTGGCGTATGAACATGCATAAAAAATTAAACCAATTTGAAAGAAATTAAGTTTGGGACTTAGTTCCTAAACCAAAAAATCATCAAATTATTGACACCAAATGGATATTTAAGAACAAGCTTGATGAAAATGGTACAATAACCGGTAATAAAGCAAGGTTTGTTGGTATGGGTTGCAAACAGGAATAAATAATTGATTTTGAGGAGACTTATGCTCCAGTAGCTAGGTTGGATGCCACTAGGCTACTTTTAGTTTTCGCATGTGCTTTTAGCCATCAAACTTTATTAAATCAATGTAAAAAGAGTTGTCTTAAAAAGAGTTGTCTTAAACAAGCTCCTAATAAGCGCCTAAGAAAAATTTTAATTGAAAAAAGTTTGAAATAAAGAAAAGTAGACACTACTTTTTTATAAAAACAAAGAGAGCACACATTCTTTTGATACAAGGGTATCTGGATGATATTACTTTTGGCTCTATTAAATCCATGTGCCAATAATTTTTTTAACTTAATGCAGGGTGGCACATTTATATGTGAAGCCAAGTACTGCAAAAAGTTGTTAACGAGGTTTGACATGGACAAATGCAAATTCATTAGCACAACAATGGGCACAAATAAAACATTGGATAAAGATGAGATTGAGATTGATATAGATACATCAAAATATCGAGATATGAACAATTCATTGTCTATCTCATTGCTAGTCGCCATGATATCAAATATAGTATCGACATGTGTGCAGATTTTCAAGCTAACCCAAACGAGTCCAATCTAAAAACGGTCAAAGGCAGTTTTAGATATCTTATGGGGACACCTCACTTACTTTGGGATCCTAAAGGGGTATTAGACCTTTAGTTGGATATAATGATTATGACTTTATAGGTTGCAAATTAGATAAGAAAGTGCAAGTGGGACTTCTAATTTGTTTATGAAATAGTGTCATTTCAGGGCATAGTAAAAAGAAAGTTAATGTTTACCCGTCCACAACTAAATTCAAATATGTGGTTGTAGCTAGTTATTATGCTCAAATTTTATGGTTAAAACAACACCTATTTAATTATAGTGTGAAATTGGATCACATTTTTCAATTAAATGTGATAACACTAGAACTATAAATTTTACTAAGAATTGAATTCTACATTCTAGAACAAAGCATATATATAAATATAAGGCATCATTTCTTAAGAGATCATTTAGAAAAGGAAGATTGCAACTTTGAGCATGTAGACATTTCAAACCAACTCGCAGATATTTTTTACTAAGCATATGGTAAATGAAAGCTTTTTGAAAATTAGAACTAACTTGGGTTTTTTTAATGTCTCGTGCATTGCGTAAGTCATGTATCTTGTCCTACCCTAAACCCCAAAATAATATATATAATAAATTATATCATATTTCTATAAAATTTACAGTGGATAAATAAAAATCTTTTTCTAAAAAAATAAAAAAAAAATTATTTTTTTAATTAGAATATCACGTTTCTCAAAAATAAAAAGAACACTTTAAACTTATTTTCTCCATCAAAATAGTGCAATCTCGATAAGTTTGATTTAAGTATAATAACTTGATTTAATTTTAAAAATTTACTAGTACATATAATATTTTCATACAAAAATTATTTTAAATTAAATAAGTAAAATACAAATTAAAATCTTTATTCCCGGCATAACTGCGATTTCGCAACGAATGAGGTGAGTTTCGAAATCATGATGACAGTATAATACAAGTAAGAACAAACATGCAAACAATCATAATAGAATCGTATAATTACACAAAAATTGCTCAAGAAAATCAATACCTTTCACTATTACATCAAATCATCTAAGAGAAATCATATTCACATGTGATACACATTAATCACAACAAACAGTCACAAGAAAATCCAATGGTATGCATGAACTTAGACTCTACTTCACAATGTAGTACCATTCTAACTCTGAAGTACTTGGTTAGGAGGCTTGATACTATGCCACTATTTCAGTGGATGAACAATTCAAAATGGTCATGTCCTCATAGATCTCCTCAACTCAACTTGAGACACATATACGTGACAGTCGTGGTAAATGTGTGTTACGTGGTAGCTCCTAACATTTAGAGTGCTACCTCCAAGTCACCTAGGAATTCTCCACCCGAATACCTTCAAGGTCTAATAATCTTGCCTTAAGGCTCAACAATAGACTGTCACGATCAAACTCATTCAGTTGTACTTCCCGGAAATCACTAGGCTTATCAGGGCCTACCTATATGATGACAAAATAATCTTCACTTCACAAATTCTCATTATTTATTTTCTCCCCTCGTTGGCTTATGATACTCCATTAAGACCTTCATTTCAAACACAAATTGGAATCACAATTATTTCACTAACTATGGGATTATTTTAATACTCTCATAACAAATTCACAACATCACTATCATTAATCATATCTCATCACAATTTCATAGTATCACTATCATCAGTCATACATCATCACATAAATTTATCACAAATTTTTAACATAATTATTATTAATTATACATCATCATAATCACATAAAATTATCAAAATGCATCCATCTTTTATTATCACATCACATAAACATGTCTAATCAAACATATACATAAACTTCATTCGACATCCAGTATCACAATAATATCAAATATCACACATTTAATAAAAATAAATCAAACATCACAATAATGTCAAATACTACTTATTTAATGAAGTTAAATAAATCAGCACCTTACAAATATTTATATTCCACATTTTAATCTCAAAATTTCCATATTTTTACATTAATCAATTTATCACTCGAAGAGCTATTGCCATACGTAGCGAGCCCCAAATGAATTAACGGGAAATACGGTTTTTCCATTCATCTCACATTATATTATACTCATGAATTCAAACGCTCTCTCACCTTATTTTAATGCTTTCACACATGAATACGATTCCACGAGCAAAAAAACCTTTGTTCTTTGACTCTTTTTCCAATTCCTCTTGGGAGCAACAGTTGTCGTGCGAATGCCTTTCTCTTCCTCTTTTTTTTGTTTTGTTTTATTCTTTAATTAGGTATTACTTGGTCTTGACTCATGAAACACATTTTAATCTTTTTTTTTTTAATAAAACCAACAATTACCAATACTAATTTTTTTTCAACATTATTTTTGTTTTAAACACAATCTCATTAATAAAACATTATTAATATTTCATTGGCTAAATATCACGTGCGGTCCCTTAACTTAATTTCAGTTAATGTTTTAGTCCTTTATCTTTTTTTTTCTCGATTTAGTCCTTTATTTTAATTTTAAGCGATAATTTAATCTTTTATGTTTTAAAATGTCAACGATGTTATTCTTATTTTTTTACAAAAATTCAAAATTTCATCAAAATCCATAAAATTAATTATATTCTTTGATACAAAACAAATTTCATCAAATTCGTAACTCAAATCTTCAAATAAACTCATATTTGTCATTCTTTATTTGATGTTGTTAGAGATGAAAATATGAGTTAATTTAGAAATTTAAGTTATGAATTTGATGAAATTGTATAATATTGAGGATGATAATTAATTTTATGGGTTTTATTTGAAATTTTTTATGAATTTTTGGAAAAAAATAAGGATAACATTGTTGACATTTTAAAACATAAATTATCGAATTGTCATTTAAAATTAAAATAAAGTACCAAATCGGAAAGAAAAAAAAAGATAATAGACTAAAACGTTAATCGCCTATCATGCTAAGCTATTAGCCTATTTCATATGATAAATTAGACTCATTAAAATAATTAATCTAACACAAAAAAAATTATTAACAACCCAAACTCTCATATTCAAATTAGTCACTATAATTACACTTATTTTTTTTAAATACTCACGTTATCATAATATATCATTAGAGAATAGTCAAAATTATAAAATAAATAAATGTAACTACTAAATCATAATAAATATATCTATAAAATCACAATTCCAAAATAAGTATATAAAAATAAACAAAATCAAACACAATATTACTACTATCTCAAGATAATTATTTATAAAATAAATAATTAAAATAAGATATCTTTAGAAATAATTAAATATAATTAAGTGCACATTAGTATTAGTCAAACACAAAAAAAAAATATATTAATTATCAACTCACATATACACGTAAAATCGCCTAAATCTTATTCTTTAAAATGTTTACACTAATTAATATACTATTATTTTTTTATAAAAATATATAAAATAATAGAATATAATATTTATTATTTACATCACTCATTTAAACTAATATGTACAAATTAACACATCATAGGAAATACACATATAAAGAAAATTAATTATAAAAATAATCAACATATATTCTAAAACAATTTTAGCACCAAATTAATTATATAAAATCCTATTTAATTAATAAAATAGTTTATAATAAAATTTGGGATGTTACAATTCTCCCCTCATTATAGAAATTTCGTCATTGAAATTTATGGCGAGTGATCTAATATCTAACATACCACCCTCAAGAATCAAACTTAGTCTATAACATATTTAAGACATTTACTATTCAACTAAGCACAACATGTCAAAAATCAATTAGCTTAGCATGATAGGCGAACATGATATATCAAATTAATTAACACATCACGTTCGATAGCTTAAATTTGAAAGAAATATTATGATTAATCATTATCACATATGAATAAAACTAAGCATGTGAATTTAGTCAACAACACTTATTACTTTCAGTTAAATCAAATAACATGTATCAAATATATATTCGACTTCAACTAATTTCTCAAATAATACTTCACTAGTTTCACTCTCTTAAAAGAATGTTTAAATCATACAACAATTACTCTACATATTTCACAAAAGTTAGGCATATAAAGAAACATTTAAAATATTTTACACCTCCAAGAATTACAAAGAGAAATATATAACGACTCAATGACATACAATCAATTAATTATTATTATTATTATTATTATTATTATTATTATTATTATTATTATTATTATTATTATTATTATTAGAAACGAATGTGTTTAATCATAGTGGAATAAGACAAATATTTTCACATATAATTTCAAACTCACTCAAAGTCTAAATTAGTTTCAAAGTCTTATACACAAGATTCATTTATAGAACTCGTACCATAGTCTTAGATGCTTACAAAATCAGACAATATAAAATAAATAATAGGATACTAACACAATGCACATATTTATTTTCAACAAGTTTCTTAGAAGATCAAACCTATTTAATTAAATATTTAAGTTATGTACACACCTCTACACCAATTTACGTCACATGAAACAGTTATTAGCATTTGACATTGATGTCACATATGACTTATAATGACTCCAAATTACGTAATAGAAGAAAATGGTTTTTAACTATTTCACAAATAGAATTAATAGGTATTTGTAATAATAATAACCAGTTATTGTTGCCTCTTTTATCGACGATGAATCATCGGGGTTGCTAGTCCCTCCTATTCATGTAGTTAACTACTTAAGGTAACCTGTAACACCCCGTTTTTCAAAGCGAGGGTGTATTTTTTTTTTTCAAAAGGAATTAAATTAAAATAGAGGAATAAATAAGCTAAACACCTTTGAATAAATAATTAAGTCATTATAATTTAACAAGCAGCGGAAAAGTTTCTCAAAGTATGAATCCAAAGTATTTACACAATAATAAGTGATACATGGACTCGTCAAAATAAGATGTCATCCCGACAATAGTAGTAAAGATACAATCTTCCAATTTTAAAAAAAAACCGCAATTCAAAATAAAGACATATCTTCCCTCTATGTCATCCTAATCTGATCATTCTACCAAAAAGCTAAACACCCTGAGTGATCACCACGCGCCCCGTAGGATCCTCCTAACATAGCTCCAGTCAAGCATTCCCATCTACAGGGTACGAACCGGTAGGATTGTCTTGGCTCTCATCTGAGGGCAATGCCCAAATTTCCACAATAATTGTAAAGGGTCACCAACCGAAATTAACATTTAACACATAACATTTAAGATTTTAAATGCACAAACAACCTTTCCACTAAGCATGCACCTTGAAAGGATTTTCCATATGCTAAAAGTTCATATAATGCTTGCCAAATGTAAATGAAATCAAAATAAAGTTCTCAATCAATCAAGTAATACATAACTGACCAACACATTGATACATCAATTGAGCAATCGATTATCTAACTCAAAATAAGGATTTACACTGAGCCAATCGATTGGCTAAATCGATTTCCTAAAATTATTTTAGTGAAACTGAACTTTGAACTCACATCAATCGATTGGGGAAATCGATTGATGAAGTTCTGAGCCCCTGTGTTGCAAATCGATTGGGCAAATCGATTTCGTGTAAGTCAGAGCCCCTGTATTGAATCCAATTGATTGGGCAAATCGATTTCCTGAAAGACATAGCCCCTGTATGGGATCCAATCGATTGGACAAATCGATTTCCTGAAAGACAGAGCCCCTGTAATGAATCCAATCGATTTGCTAAATCGATTTCTCACTATTTCTAATAAAAACACATTACCAAATCGATTGGGTAAATCGATTTCCCTGTAAATTCTTCCAAAATTACATAATCTAACACATTCACATTCATACACAACCCCGAATCTTAACACTTAGCAATTTCCACACATTCACTACAACATCATGAACTTCGAAATAGTTTTGCATTCAACAATGTTATCACATAATTCCAAGACATAACACTTAGCATTTATAACACAATCACTACAACATCATGAGTTTCGAAACGGTTTTACAATCAATTTCACTTACACACCATTTGTTCCAAAACATAGACGCTTAGTACAATCATCACAATCACAATGTCATCTCAAGTTCAAACATTCAATCATGCACTTGAATCAAACACAACTCGTGTGTCAAGCACCCTAATGCAATGCGTATATGCCAAAATGCATGGACTCGGAATTCCAAACCAAAACCACCTCGAAGGGCCGTAAATCATAATTGTACCGCCTATCACAGGCCAAAGTACCAATTACCGAGGTGCCACCTATCACCGGTCAGCACGATTTACTAAAAAGCGTAAATCGTAAACGTACCACCTATCACGGGTCAGTACTGTTTACCGAGGTGCCACCTATCACGGGTCAGCACGATTTACTAAAAGAAAAAGCGTAAGTCGTAAATGTACCGCCTATCACAGGCCAAAGTACTATTTACCGAGGTGCCACCTATCACAGGTCAGCACAACTTACTAAAAATTAAATCGTAAACGTACCACCTATCACGGGTTAGTACTGTTTACCGAGGTGCCACCTATCACGGGTCAGCACAATTTTCCAGAATGAAATACATGAGCATATATTGACTCCATCCACAACAATCGTTAAGTAAATGCAGATATTAAAAGATTCCCCATTTTTAATACTCATTTAACTTAAACGAATTTCAAGCCAAACATTAAGCAAACAAACATATTAAGAGATTCCCCATTCTCAATATTCTTTTAACTTAAACGATTTCCAAAACAACATTAAATAACCAAGACATTAAGAGATTCCCCATTCTTAACGCCCAGTTAACTTAAACGATTTTCAAAACAACTTTAAGTAGCCAAGACATTAAGAGATTCCCCATTCTTAACGCCCAATTAACTTAAACGATTTTCAAAACAACTTTAAGTAACCAAGACATTAAGAGATTCCCCATTCTTAACGCCCAGTTAACTTAAACGATTTTCAAAACAACTTTAAGTAACCAAGATATTAAGAGATTCCCCATTCTTAACGCCCAGTTAACTTAAACGATTTCTCCAAAACAACCACACATTAAGTAAATGAGACATTAAGAGATTCTCCATTCTTACTACTCGTTTAACTTAATGGTTTTCAAATTCCACACAAAACAAACTCAAACATACTTTCACATTCAATCCATAATTCACACCAAAACACATCAAACCACTTTTCCACACAAACCACACAAAATACATCTCAAATTCTATAATTATCAACTATGAACACGTCGAATACGACGACACAAATCAATACAATCCATCACTCAAACACAACAACGTTCATATACTCAAAATCATACATAAATAAATTCAAAAATTCATTTTTCCTCAAAACATTACTTTAACCCTAACCAAATTCTTTTCCACACAACCACAGATAAGTCCCTAAATGCAAGCTAAAAGTTTGGAAGGAGCCCTTACCTTCACGTTAGCTGTAACGTGCGATTACAGTGCCGCGAGCAAATCCGATGAAATCTCCGCTCGCAACGCCGCTTCCAAAGTTGGACCCCTAGCACCGTAGCATGGTAGTGAGCAACTTTCCCTTCTATCTCTTCGCGAAACGAAGCTTAGATCTAGATGAAACGGGAAAGTTTGGGTTTGACGGTTTTTGAAATCCCTAACCCGTTTTAGAATCCGTGAAGGAGGAAAGGAGTTGGGAACTTGATCTTTCTCACCCACTAGCCTTGGGTTTCTATTCTTGAGCTTAAATGAAGCGAGAAAACGAAAATGGCGGAATGGAGAAGAAGGGTCACGCGAGGCAGAGGAAGAAGGAAGAACGTTTTTCCTTTCTTTGGTTTTTTTCCTTTCTTTTTCTTTCTTTCCTCTTTCTTTCCTTTTGTTTTTCTTTTCTTTCTTTTCCTTTTCTCTTATTTCCCTCCAACCATATAAATATAAATTAATATATTAAATACAATTAACAAATACCTCAAAATATCTAGATATTTTTTAAATTACCATTTCACTCATAACTTCCCAAACCACTTTTGTTAAAAATATCTTCTCTCGTCGTAACTCAATTGACAGATGAAATTTCAGTAGTTAAATTAATTTATTTATCGACGAACAATTTAATCGGGCATCAATATATATTTTTCGGCATGTAGGCACACAAAATATTAATAACTTGGCTAAAAGCCTCCGAGTTCAATACCCAAAATACACTATAATACATAAACTGTAATTTAAAATTATGGGTCTTTCATAACCATAACTGCAGTCATTCAAATTCAAACATGAATAATTAAAAGTATCTTTAACATGATTCAAGAGTGCGAAGGTGTAACGCCTAGATACATGGGTATAAAAATTGAGATAATAACGAAAAAAAATTCAAATTATATAAGAGAATAAGATACTGTAATAAATAATGAATTGTTAGAAAAAGTAATGTTATGAAATCTCAAAATAAATCCTTACAACTAGAAAATCTTTAATAATTAAAGTATTCACAACTGGGCAAATAATATCTAATCCTAAAATAAAGTACGATGTAGACACTATGTCTACTTATTCTTGATCTACTAACCTTATCAATGGAAATCACTCTTCTAAAATAAGGTAGGACTTCTCAACTCTCGACATCCCCAACGGTCTCAATATCTAAAAACAACACATTAATGAGATACAAAATCCCAGTGAATAATACACATAATTTTAAAACAAATATTATTCTCACCTGGAGCGGTAACCGGAAAAATCGATCATGGCATCCGCCTTTATCTGTAAATATTCTTTAGGACTACTTATGATCTAACTAAGATTTCTTTATAATAATCAACTACTTCCAATAATTAATAAAAATTCACCAATTAAATTAATGATAATCCACATTTATCATAATCAAAAAATTCTAATATACACATTTATTTTGTAGAAAATAATCAATGATGGAGATATACTACTTCTTCAAAGTGAGTATTATCAAATCATGTGGAGCACCAGCTCATCCAGTGTGGGGTACAGGACCCATACGTGTGGAGTTTAAACTTCATCTCATTGTGGAGTTTAAAACTCATCTATATGTGGGGTACAAGACTTATTTGTGTCGAGTTTAAACTTCGTCTCTTTGTGAAGTTTAATACACATCCATATGTGGAATTTAAACCTCATCTCTTTGTGAAATTTAATACTCATCTATATGTGGAGTTTAAACCTCGTCTCTTTGTGAAGTTTAAAACTCATCAATATGTGGGGTCCAAGACCCATCCTTGTGGATTTTAAACCTCATCTCTTTATGAAGTTTAAAACTCATCAATATGGGGAGTTTAAACATCATCTCGTTGTGAAGTTTAAAACTCATCAATATGTGGGGTACAAGACCCATCTCTAGCGCACACAATCGTAATCATTCATAATTTTAACAATCATATTCGCAAAATCATATTTATAATATAATATTCCATTTGAATATATAATAAAAATGATCATTCAAGAAATATAACAAAAGAATATTTTGAAGGAATATATATTTCTCAAACACATACAATCCAAATAATTCATATTTCAACAACTATATTCGTAAAATTATATTTACAATATAATATTTTACTTGAATATATAATAACAATTATCATCCAAGTAAATACGATAAAACAATATTTTTAAAGAATATATATTCAAACAATCATAAAAACGGTAATTTAACAAACAATAATAAATAATTCAATTGATAATCTATTATTACAATTCATAAAATCTCAATTTTAATATAGTTAGGTTCTCGATAAAAATATATTTTTATAAGAAAATACCGATCAAAATACTTAACTTTTTTTCCATTCTAGATTTCTAAAATAAATATACCATGAAAATTTAATGGGTGTGGTTACTCACCTTGAAGCCTTCTTTGATGAAAATGTTCGCTCTCTATTATCCGCTATTAATCGCTATCGCCGGTCTACAACCACGAATTACTTCTATATTCTATTTTAATTTTTTTTGATTCAAAATACTATTTTTGTTTTCTTCTTTCGAGCATCAATTTATATTTATATATGTATAATATAATTTAACCATGAATCCTAAAATCGCTCATAGTCTGATGGTGATTCCACGTATATTGTGCATTTTGTTCCGTATCTTAAGGGATTGCTTTAGTGTGCTGATTAATAATTGAATTGTTCCTACTAAGGTCATCAATTATGCAACAAATCACCTATATTTATTGCCATCCAAGTGGATTGTTTGTTTTAACATTACGTGGCTTATACATCTTGCAAAGTCAACCCATCCATTCACAATCCATCATAATTTATATAGATGTCTTATTTAATTTATTTTTTTCATTCAATTATTAATACTAACACTGTTACTATTACTCTGATTTTGTCCTAATAAAAAAATTATAAACACATGACAACAAATATAGTAATAATAATAATAATAATAATAATAATTTAAGTTATTTTAAAATTGGAAATTTTAATGGTTTCTAATATTTGATTTTAGGATATTACATTTTCTCTCCTCCTTAAAGGAATTTCGTCCCCGAAATTAACGTCAGATCGAATAAATCTAAAATGAAGCAACTTATACAAACATAAGGAAGCTTATGTACCTACATCCACAAGCTTTGGATATTGACGTAGGATATTCTTCCTCAAGTTCTCAGGTAGCTTCTTCTGAGTTTAACCCTTCCCATACCACCTTTACTAACGGGATCACCTTATTCCTTAGAGTCTTGGTACTCTTGTCAATAATTCGAGTAGGTCTAGGCTTAAAGATTAAATTATCTTTAAATTGAACTGACTCAGGAGCTATCACATGTGAATTATCCGACACATATGTTTGCAGTTGAGAAACACGAAATACGTCGTGAAGATTAGATAATTGTGGCGGAAGAGCCAATTGGTAAGCAACGAACCCGACTCTTTTTAGAATTTGGAAAGGACCCATGAAACGAGGGTTCGATTTTTTGACTTTCATTGACCTTCCCACCCCAGTCTTAGAAGTGACTCTCAAGAATACATGTGCCCCTTCTTCTCCTATCAACATAACTCTTTTGCCTACTTTCCGTTGTACGCATCCTTTGCCTAATTATTTGAATTCTACTAGTGGTCTCATGCACCAAATCAGGTCCTAACAAATACTGATTGACCATCTGTCTGTGGATGGTAAGTGGTGCTAAAACTCAGTCTACTACCAAAAGCTTTCTGAAACGCTTTCCAAAATCTAGAAGTAAACAGTGGATCCCTATCCGACACTATAGAGGTGTGTATACCGTGTAAATTTACTATCTCCTTAACGTAGAGGTCAGCTAATCTATCTAAACTATAGGTTGCTTTGATTGGTAGAAAATGAACTGATTTGGTCAATCGGTCAACTATCACCCAAATAGCATCAAAACCCATACGCGTCTTCGGCAAACCCATCACAAAGTCCATAGATAACCTCTCCCATTTCCAATCAGGAATCTCTAAAGGCTCCAACAACCCTGAAGGCTTTTGGTGTTCAATCTTAACCTTTTGACACACTAGACACTTAGACACAAAGCTAGCTACATCCCTTTTCATTCCCGACCACCAATACATTTTTCTCAAATCCTGATACATTTTAGTTATTCCTAGCTGTATTGTGAACTTACGCTTATGCGCTTCCTCTAAAATCTTATCCCTAAGACTCCCTCCTTAGGAACAATGATCTTATCCTTAAACAACACTAAACCATCACCAGATAAGGTATAAGTCTCCTTGCCCACTACATAATGTAATTCTTTAACTAAGAGTTGTTCTTTTAATAGGCTTGTCTCTTGTATCATCATAGAAGCCACATGTAAGGATTTTCTACTTAGAGCATCAGCCACTACATTTGCTTTCCTAGGGTGATATTTCAACTCAAAGTCATAGTCCTTAAGAAACTCCATCCACCTTCTTTGTCTCATATTTAATTCCTTTTGATCAAACAAATACTTAAGGCTCTTATGATAACTAAAAACCTCAAATTTAATTTTACTCCATACAAGTAATGCCTCCAGATCTTAAGACCAAAGACTAGAGTTGCTAATTCAAGATTGTGGGTTGGATAATTCGCCTCGTATGACCTAAGTTGTCTAGATGCATATTCTACCACTTTTCCTTCTTGCATTAAAACACATCCTAAATCATTTTTAGAGGCGTCACAATAAACAATAAAATTCATGGATGGATCTGGTATAACTAACACAGGTGCTGAAATTAATCTTCCTTTAAGCACTTGGAAATTATCCTCCCATTCTTGGTCCCACATAAAAGTTTTCCCTTTTCTAGTCAACTTTGTGAAAGGTAAGGCTATATTGGAAAACCCCTTTATAAATTTCCTATAGTAACCCGCCAATCCTAAGAAACTCCTTATTTCAGTCACTGATTTAGGTTGCGGCCAACTTAATATTGCATCTACCTTACTAGAGTCGACTGTTACTCCTTTACAAGAGATGGTATGTCCTAAAAACTTCACCTCATTAAGCCAAAACTCACATTTCTCAGGTTTCGCATATAATTTATCATCTCTCAAAACTTGCAACACCATCCTCACATAGTTCTCATGCTCTCCCACGCTCTTGAAGTATATTAGAATATCATCTATGAACACTACCACAAACTTATCTATGAAAGGTCTAAAAATTCGATTCATATAATCCATAAAAATAGCAGGGGCATTGGTAACTCCAAAAGACATCACTACATACTCATAATGTCCATATCTTGTCCTAAAAGCTGTTTTAGGAATATCTTCACTCTTGACTCTAATTTGATGGTACCCAGACCTCAAATCTATCATAGAAAATACTAAAACTCTTCTCAACTGATCTAAGAGGTCATCTATCCTAAGCAAGGGATATTTATTCTTAATGGTACCTTGATTCAATTTTCTATAGTTTACACATAGTCTCATACTCCCATTTTTCTTCTTCACTAAAAGTATCGGCACTCCCCATGGTGACACACTAGGCCTAATGAATCATTTTTCCAATAAATCTTCCAATTGTTTCTTGAGCTCATCCAACTCTAATGCTGACATCCTATAGAGTGCTATTGATACTGGGCCACACCCTAGCACTAAATCAATGGAAAATTATAATTCTCTATTCGATGTTAATCTAGAGACACGTTAGGGAACACATTAAGAAATTCACCAACTACATGCATCAAGGTTAAATTATCCTCTACCTCTACCTTATAAGAAAATAAGAGCATGTATTCTTCCTATGACAAGCTATAGCAGACACAAAACATTTGGACGAATGAGGTGAATCAATAACCCTAGGTTGAGGTGCAACAAGGATAAATTTATCATAACAGTTTATAACTACATGATTTAACGACAACAACTCCATTCTAGGATAACATCTAATCCATAAAAAGGCAAACAAATCAAATCAACATTATAAGGCACATTTTGATAAACAAGAGTAGAATTTAAGCATGCAATGGAGGTAGTAAGATTTTTTTCAGCAGGGGTAGTAACGCATAAGTCAAAAGGTATACAAGAAATAGTCAATTGCAAAGCCTTACCCAAGACAAAGATATAAAGGAATGTGTCGCTCCTGAATCAAATAATATGATAATATTTTTATTCTTAATAAAACCGATACCTTTGATCAAACCATCTGACTCCTTCACCTCTTCTCCTTGGAGTGTAAAGACTCTCCCTTGGTTTTGGGGTCTAGATCGAGACTGCCCCTCACTCTTGCAACATCTAGCATAATATCCAACCTTTCCACATTTAAGACATGTAATTCGTGCGGCAGGATTTAACTGGTCTCCATGATTAAATCCAAAGTTTTGACATCCCTAATTCTCACTAATCAAAGCTTGTCCTTTGAAATTGTGGGCATAGGACGTAGATTCTACTGGAATTTATTGTCCTTATTGTGGGACTTTTTCCCAACAGAGTTAAACTTCTTCTTTAGTTTCTCAGCTTCCAGCGCTTGCATCTTTTGCTCAGCTACCCTAGACTTGTTTACCAAAGTGGGGTAGCCACGAATCTCTAGAATTCTGATAAAGCTTTGCAGCTCAGGCTTTAGTCCTTGCTCAAATTTGATATCCTTCCACTCGTCTTATGGGTTGTCCTTAAGATAGCGAGAGTACCTTAATAGAGCTTCAAACATGGCTACATACTCTGCAACTGACATACCTCCTTGACAAAGATGAAGAAACTCTATTTCCTTTTGAATGCTAACACTGTGGGTACAAAAATTGAGGTAATAATGGAAAAAATTTCAAATTATATAAGAGAATAAGATATTGTAATAAATAATGAAATATTAGAAAAAGTAAAGTTATGAACTCTCAAAATAAATCCTTACAAATGGAAAATCTTTAATAATTAAAATATCCAAAACTGGGCAAATAGTATCTAATCCTAAAATAAAGTACGATGTAGACACTATGTCTACTTATTCTTGATCTACTAACCTAATCAAAGGAAATCACTCTTCTCAAGGGAGGTAGGACTTCTCAACTCACGACGTTCCCAACGGTCTCAGTATGTAAAAACAACACTTTAATGAGATACAAAATCCTAGTGAATAATACACACAATTTTAAAACAAGAAATCTGGAGCTGTAACCGGAAAAATCGATCATGGCACCCACCTTTATCCGAAAATATTTTGTAGGACTACTTATGCTCTAACTAAGATTTCTCTATAATAACCACCTGCTTCCAATAATTAATAAAAATTCACCATTTAAATTAACGATAATCCACATATATCATAATAAAATAATTCCAACATACACATTTATTCTGCAGAATATAATCAATCAATTCAATGTTGGAGATATACTACTTCTACAAAGTGAGTATTATCTAATCATGTGGAGCACCAGCTCATCCAGTGTGGGGTACAAGACCCATCTGTGGAGTTTAAACTTCATCTCATTGTGAAGTTTAAAACTCATCTATATGTGGGGTACAAGACCCATTTGTGTGGATTTTAAACCTCATCTCTTTGTGAAGTTTAATACTCATCCACATGTGGAGTTTAAACCTTCTCTCTTTGTGAAGCATAAAACTCATCAATATGTGGGGTTCAAGACTCATCCATGTGGAGTTTAAACTTCATCTCTTTGTGATGTTTAAAACTCATCAATATGTGGGGTACAAAACCGACCTCTAGCACACACAATCAAAATTATTCATAATTTTAACAATCATATTCGCAAAATCATATTTATAATATAATATTTCATTTGAATATATAACAACAATGATCATTCAAGAAAATATAATAAAACAATCTTTTTAAAGAATATATATTTCTCAAACACATACAATGCAAATAATTCATATTTCAACAACTATATTCGTAAAATCATATTTATAATATAATATTTCATTTGAATATATAATAACAATGATCATCCAACAAAATACAATAAAACAATCTTTTTAAAGAATATATATTCAAACAATCATAAAAATGGTAATTTAACAAACAATAATAAATAAATCAATTTATAATATATTACTACAATTCATAAAATCTCAATTTTAAAAGAGTTAGATTCTCGACAAAAATATATTTTTATAAGAAAATTCCAATCAAAATACTTAACTCTTTTTTCATTCTAAATTTCCAAAATAAATGTATCATGCAAATTTAAAGGATGTGATTACTCACCTTGAAGCCTTCTTTGATGAAAATGTCCGCTCTCTATTATCCGCTATTAATCGCTATCGCCGGTCTACAACCATGAAGTACTTCTAAATTCTTTTTTAATTTGGTTTAATTCAGAATACTTTTTTTATTTTCTACTTCCAAGCATCAATTTATATTTATATATGTATAATATAATTTAACCATGAATCCTAAAATTGTTCATAGTCCGAGCGGTTCCACGTAAATTGTGCATTTTGTTCCATATCTTAAGGGATTGCTTTGGTGTGCTCATTAAAAATTGAATTGTTCCTACTAAAGTCATCAATTGTGCAACAAATCACCTATATTCACTGCCATCCAAGTGGATTGTTTGTTTTAACATTATGTGGCTTATACATCTTGTACAGGCAACTGATTCATTCACAATCCATCATAATTTATATAGATGTCTTATTTAATTTTGTATTTTTTTATTTTTTTCATTCAATCATTAATACTAACACTCTTACTATTACTATGATTTTATCCTAATAACAAAACTATAAACACATGACAACAAATATAATAATAATAATAATAATAATAATAATAATAATAATAATAATTTATATTATTTTAAAATTGGAAATTTTAATTGTTTCTAATATTTGATTTTAGGATGTTACAGAAAACGGCACCACAACTCCTATTCCTTATCTCAAGTTAAAAATCCACTTAATTACACATTTTCAATAATTTAATTGTAATTTACAACTAGTTATAACAACAAAAGAAATGACACTTACATCAATATGAATCACCAATTAAAATAAATAAAAATAGAACTATTTCACTTTTAAACACTCTCAATCACTCTAAGAACTATTCACAAATTTTGAACACTTAGAACGCCTGAAACACAAACACTTTCACCTTCACCTAATCACATATACATGCATATAAGTAATTGAATAATTGACATCATGATGTAAAATATTCTCATAGCAATCCAACAACAAGAAATTTATCACAATAAAATTAATAATTCACCTTTTCTTTTTTTTTAGTCAATTTTTATCATTTAACAAAAATTAAAACAAATATTTTTCAAATAACAAGTAAAGTAAGCAACTATTTTACTCGAAGTCAATATAATGATCATAAAACTAAAATAAATCTGGTAGTGCATAAATCATTTTAGTGGCTAATCAATACTCTAAATTTGATTTCAAACACTTAAATTATTTTAAAAGGATCACTAATCTTTTATTACCATAAAACAAATTTTCTTCATAATTTCAAATTTTTCCTTATATTACTTCTTAATAAATCTTACAATTTTTTTTAACTACATTTAAAATCAATAAAATTACTAAAATTTCATCAATATGTTAACCACCAAAATACCTCTCAAGATATTTAAGCACTCTTAAAATTATTTTTCTTTTCAACCTATATTTTGAAATCAAATCAAATCATGTACATAAAAATCATGTACATAAAATTAGATTAAAAATTTTCTAATTCACCAAGACTTCTAAAAATTATTTTTACAACAAATCTTCTAGATTATTATTTTGTTTTATAAAAAAATATCACATAGTAAAACTTGGGGTAAATTATTTTTCTCTTGTGTGACTAATCTAAATTTTAAATAAAATCATCATAACTATATATTTTTATTATTATTTTAAGAATCAACACAACTCCAACACAAACTAATTCTCTAAAATAAGTCAACAATAATTCACAAATAAAATATTTCTTTTTATAAATTAAATCAAATTTAATCCCTTCACAATTCTTTGTTTCTAAAAATAAAATTTCAACCAATCTTGAATATTCAAGAATTAGTATTGCTAATAATACGAATTTCATACTATTTCAAAATCATGACGAATGTTCTAAATTAATTTCAAAAGCAATATAAAAACATTAATCATTTAGATACAACCATCAACACTTTCAAGTGATTTAAAATTAAAATCCACGCTTTAAAATTATTTTTTTAACCCTTTTTTTTATTTTCCTTCTCTTTCTCAATTAGTAGACATTTTATCATGTGACCCTCCCTTTTTTTTAGTACCCTTATAAATCACTACTAAGTTCTTAAAATCTAAAACTCTAATACCAAGTTAAACTCTAATACCCTTATGAATCAGTCAATTAATCATTCCAAAAGAAATATCCCAACACACTCATTATTCAACATTCACATCAGCCCATCTAAACCAACATAACAACAAATCTTGTTTATTTTCTTAAAAATAACACATAGTAAATATGATGTAAATTTTTAGCTATTTTGAGTAGCAAATAAGATCAAAAGTATAGAATTATTTTTACTTTATAAACAATAAAAATTGAACTAAATTTAATTTAATTTTAAATAATCAAGACTAATTCAAACAAAAGTTATTTTTTATTTTACAAAATAAGTCAACTCTAACTCCTTCACGTAATTTTTTTTTTTAATTTCTAAGTTATACCATCTCTAATATTCAAGAATTATTATTATTATTATTATTATTATTATTAAATATAAATTTCCAAATATTTCAAAATTACTGCTAACTTTCTAAATTGACTTCATTAGCAAGATCAAAATTTTAATAATCATGTAATGAACCTAAAGGCAAGGTCTATCAATCGATAATTAGGATCATGTTGATTAAATTCATAATTTCAAACATATAGTAGCTAATCAAAAGAAAATTTTATTTCTAATTATCCACTATAACAAAAAATCAAAGTTATAAACACAACTTCAATGTAAAGGTAATTAACTCGATCATGTCAACAATTCAAATTAACTTAAATTTTAAGAAATAATTTTCTATTATATTTAATCACTTAAATAGAAACTTAAAATCAACAACGCAATAAAATTAGAGTAAGAAGATCCTAAAGAGTTAATTATTAACTTTCGAAAATATGTACAATTATAAAAAAGCATACATCACATAACACAATAATATAACAAGAAAAACCATGATAGTGAAAATAATTAATATTCAAGAAAACACAATTGACACGATTGACATTTGACTCACATTGAACCGACACTCAACCCACCCGGCCTGATTGGACATACCTACTCTGATATCACTAATGTGAGACCCTAAATCCCAAAATAATATATATATATATATATATATATATATATAATAAATTATATCATATTCTTATAAAATTTACAGCGGATAAAAAAAAATTCCAAGAAAATAAATTTTTTTATTCTTTTAATTAGGATATCACATTTCTCAAAAATAAAAAGAACATATTAAACTTATTTTCTCCATTAAAATAGTGCAATCACTATAAGTTTTATTTAAGTATAATTACTTGATTTAATTTTAAAAACTTACTAGTACTTCTAAGATTTTCATACAAAAAATTAGTTTCAAATTAAATAAGTAAAATACAAATTAAAACCTTTAATCCTGGTAAAACCTATCAGAGCGAGGTTCCTCCCAAACTTGAACTTTAAGACTGATTAACTTGTAATAACTGCGATCTTGCAAACGCAGGGCCAAGCTAGTCAAACACAAACAACGAATGAGGTGAATTTCGAAATCATGATGATTGTATAATACAAGTAAGAAGAACACACAAATAATCATAATAGAATCGTATCATTACAAAAACATTTCTCAAGAAAATTATCAATTAGAAAGTCAAAATCACTCAAGGAAAATCAATACCTTTCACTATTACATCAAATCATCTAAGAGAAATCATAGTCACATGTGATACACATTAATCACAACAAACAATCACAATAAAATCCAATGATATGCATGAACTTAGACTCTACTTCACAAGGTGGTACCATTCTAACTCTGAAGTACTTGGTTAGGAGGCTTGATACTATGCCACCATCCCAGTGGACGGACAATTCAAATTTGCTATGTCCTCACAATTCCTGTCGCGACCTAAAATTTTGAGTTTTCCTCGAATTCAATGGAGTCGCCACCAAAATTTATTTTAAATTAGGGAAAATATTGGGAAACCCTTAAAATAAAAGATTGTCTTGATACCATATTTTGAGTTCGGCAGTCGATTATGTGTAGGGAAGGTATTAGCATCCTACGACATTCGTTAAAATACGGTTACCTATAATTAATTGTACAAAATTATATCAACTTAAATATATTTATTTCTTCTCTTTATTATTAAATATGAATATAAATTATTTTTCAAAATGTGATTTTTAAGATAAAAATGTGTTTAAAAGAGTGAAATTGTTTTTTACTATTGTGCTTGACAAGACTGTGATCTTGCTCTTATGTATCTCCCGGTGCGATGGAGAAATCAAAGTTACGTAGCTCGTGGTAGAAAATGTGGATGTGTTGATTGCTTTTAAATAAATTGTATTTTGTTATTTAAAAAAGTTAATTTTGATGAACATAAAAACTTGTTTGATTTGAATAATTATTTTAAAATATGAGTTTTAAGACCATCGAGTTGTACAACTCGTATCTCAAAACTCAAGGAGTAAAGAGATGTCACATCTAATTTAACCCTCGTAAGAATATTTTATTATTTTTAAAATAGAGTTTCAAGACCACCAAGTAGTAGGACTTATTTCTTAACAACTCCAAGATTAAAAAATACATCTAATTAATTAAATTTTAAAAAGTTGATTATAAATCTATTTATTTATAAAAATAAATTTTAAAGCTATCAAAATATATAATTTGTATTATGAAAATTAGGGATTAAAATATGTCATTTTTAGTTAACTTTTAATAAATTTTATGATTAATTTGTTTATGATTTTTAATATATTAATTTATTTGTGAAGATGAGATTTAGAAACACCAAGTTATAACAATTTGTGTTCTAAAAACTCAAAGATTAAAAAGATGTCACATTTAATTAATTCTTAATGAAATATTTATTTGTTTTTAAATTATTAAATTTTATATTTAATTAGCAAGCAAGTTAAATTTCTTAAATTTTATATTTTATATTTAACGAGCTTTTCACAGTGCTTCTAACATCTTTTCTACATACTCAATTGAATTATTAGTGCATTAAATTGTTCCCAAAAAATAACTTTTATTATCATCAAAACAAGGAAAGGAATTGTTCTCCCAACCATCCTAGTTCTAACAAGAAGAACTACTCCAATTTGGGAAAAACTAAGTCTAGACTCTTGTCCCAATCCTCAAACAATTATTGGCACAAGATGAGTGTTCACGAACAAACTAGATGAGGAAGAAAAAGTAATAAGAAATAAAAAAATAAATAAAAAATAAAAAAGCCTTGTGGCCTAAGGCTATAATCAACAAGAAGGTATTGATTGTAATGAAATATTTTCTCCAGTTGCAAGGTTAGAAGCTATAAGAATCCTTCTTGCATATGCATCTCATAAGCTTACTAAACTCTTTCAAATAGATGTTAAAAGTTCCTTCTTAAATTTTCTTCTAAATGAACAAGTATATGTTCATCAGCCTATTGGTTTCGAAGATAAATAAACCAAACCATGTCTTTAAGCTAACTAAAGCTCTATACATACTGAAACAAGCTCCTAGAGCCTGATATGAAAGACTAGGTTATTTTTTAATCCAACATAGTTTTTCTATAGGTAAGATTGATACTACACTCTTTAGAAAAACTAATTTATTAATAGTTCAATTGTATGTTGACGATGGTATCTTTCGATCAACAGATGAAAAAATGTGTGAAGAATTTTTAAATCTCATGTAAAGTGAATTTGAAATAAGCATGATGGAAGAATTGGGATATTTTCTTGGTTTGCAAGTCAAACAGTATAAAAATGAAATTTTTATTTGTCAAGAAAAATATATCAAAGATCTTCTAAAAAAGTCCAAAACGAATGAAGCCGGGAAACTGACAACTCTCATGCATCCATCTTCAAATTTGGACAAAGATGAACAAGAAAAATTTATTTGTGAAAAAGAATACAGAGGAATATAAGTCATTGCTATATCTAACTAAAAGCAGATCATATATTGTTTCTGCAATAGGATTATGTGTTAGATTTCAATCTCTATCTAAAGAATCTCATCTATCTGTTGTAAAAAGAATTTTTTCGATATCTTGTTAGTAGTATTGTTTTTGGCCTTCGCTATATCAAAGAAACTTATGTAACCAACTGTGATGTTGATTATGCTGGAGATAAAATTGAAAGAAAAAGCATAAGTGGTGCATGTCAATTTCTTATCAACAAAATACAATTACCTTATCAACAACTGAAGGTGAATATGTCTTAGCTGCAAATTGTTGGTCTCAAGTCTTATGGATCAAAAACCAACTTCAAGACTTTTCTATAAGTTAAACAAATGTGCCAATTTACTATGATAATAAAGTGCATTACATTTGTCAAAAAAAAAAAACCCATTCAATATTCAAGATCAAAACATATTGAAATAAAACATCATTTTATTAAAGATCATGTTATCAAGAAAGAAGTTGAATTAATTTTTGTTGACACCAAAAATCAACTTCTTGATATCTTCATTAAACCCCTAGTAAAAGATCATTTTATTAGAGATCATAAAAAATCCAAATAATCTCCTTGGCAAAATATGACCAGAATATTCTGCTCAATTTGGAGAATGGTCTTCGTTTTCTTCTTCTTTGCATCACTTTCCTTTCCTTGCGAGTTTTATTAAATTTTAAAAATCATAAATCAAAATTACAAAACGTGGAAAGAAGTAACGGCTCCTTCTTTCATTCTCCAAAAAAAAAAAAGACTATTGTAGCCTAATCATAGCCTAGTTTTCTTCTTTCCAATATCACTAGCCACTTCTCAACCACCCACTCGTATAACTCTCATGCGTGTCACTCTCTCCATCATCTCTTCCCAAAAAAAATGCTTCTTCTACCTCAAAACATTATTGCACATTATTGCACTTTTAAGCATGCATTTGCACTTTTAAAAGCTTTTCAAAACATTATTGCACTTTTAAAAGCTTTTCAAAACATTATTGCACTTTTAAGCATTAAGTAAGTTAAGTTCCCCCTAGTGGGAACATCCAATTGCACATTAGACATGTCTTGTCTCATTGTTTCGTTAATGCAAGATCTAAACATATCAATATGATAGGAGATGCACAAACATATCTTACCACATTCCTAATATTGCTAATTGAAGAATGCATTTTTCCCTTTTAATCCATCGTTGACCATAAGATTTAAAATGTGCACAACACTCAACATGCATATGATTTTCTTTTAATGGATGTCAATTTCAATCCTCCATTCTACTTATCAAGTAAGAGATAACAACATCATTTGAACAAGCATTTTAAATTGTGATGGTAAAAACTCTATCTATTTGCCTGCCCTCCAAACATTTATCATTTTTCTACCAATTGTTTCTTCTCTTTAACTCGTAATTGAACATAATTGAGAATCATTTTATACAACGTCCAATCTTGATCAATGAAATGTGCATTTGACAAAGATAATTAAATTTTGGATAGATGTCCAACAATTGATTGTTAGACTAACACCTTGCAAATCCCCTATTAAATATACTTTTTAACTTATGCTTCTCTCATTCGTGAAAACATCCCAACAATCTCTAGCAATTGCAATCTTTCAAGGAATTAAGAATCTAGGTTGCACAAAACTCGTGAATAAACGAAATCCCTCTCCCTCAACAAAATTGAAAGCCAACTCGTCCACAATCGCTATCCTTGCTACATGAATCAACATCAAAATGAACACTAGCAAGAGCACTATCAGTTCCTTTCCCATCTTTTTTCAACTGTTCAACTGTAAGAGTTTTTTAGTAGGATCAAGAGACTCTTAAAGAAATTTTTTTACATTGATTAAGATAATAAGATTTTAGATTTCTTGTACCATTTCTATGAGAATTAGCCAGATATGGTACCCCAAACCAGATTTTCTCATACCTGAATCTCCTGCCGATGAAATCATGAGTTCATTAAGCACGTGAAAGGAGATCTACATAAAAGCACATCTACAAAAGAAGAACAAAATTGAGCTTCAACTGAAATTATGCGGCTGAATTATTTTAACAATATCTTGAGCTTCCGAAGTCCAATTGAGGTGTTCTTTGATGCATTGAAAAGATAACATTTCCTACAACTTATATTCCATGCATCTTCACCAAATTCAGCTGCTATCAAGGTCAAAAATGAGTTGGAAGTTGACTATAATTTTGTGGTGTTATTATTGTTTTATGGAGTTCATTAGAATAATAACTAAATAAAATTAATAGGCCCAATCAAATAGGGTTGCTAAAAAAGTTTATCACATTTTTTATTGATTGTTTTGTAACTATTTTCAAATTAAAACTAGACAAGACATTTTTTAAGAAAGTTAATGTAGGCACTAGGATTAATATTAAATTATTGTGACTTTTTTTTTCTACTACCAATCAGCCCATCGCTGTGTCTCATATATGTAGAAAGGATATATTTGGATAAATAAAAAATATTTCTCTTTGACAATTGTGAGTGAGATTTTCTCCTCTTTGAATTTTTGGAGTAGCATGCATTTGTTTGAATTTTATAAATAACTTCTTTCTATTGGCAATTCCTCTTGACTTATCAATCATCTTAATTGTGGCACTTTTTTTACCATATATTTTCCCAAATTTACCTTTAGTTATTTTAATTTTTTTCCCTTTTTAGTTCCTCCATATTTTGTTATTTTCGTGTTTTTAATGTTTTAATTTTCATAATATTTTTGTTCGTAGTCAGTTAGTATCAAAGCTTAGATTTGCATTTGTTGTTAAAAAAAAAAAAAATATTGCTCATTTTTCTTATACATTGTTTGCAAAGTTTAATTTTATTATTAGTTCATCAGAGAAGACAAACTAAGGAAAATATTTTCTTTACTAGATGTTTTGTGAATAATAAGATATGCAGTTTGGTCATTGATAGAAAATATTGAATCAATATGATTAGTAAATCATGGTTGAAAAATTAGGACTTCTGATTTTAGAACATCCTTAATCATACTCACTTGAAAGCCTTGAGGGTCCATAAATCATAGATATGATAAAGGCAATTCAAGTACCGGTAAATTGGCTAATGCAAGTTATAATGGAACGAGTATGTTAGGTGGATTACCTGAACATGCAGATGACAACGAGTCCATGATCAACAATTTTTTTGTTTGTGTGTGAGAGAACGTGAGAAACTACCTCTATTTCATTTCTGATTGTTAGGTGTTTAGCATCAATGGGGCAATTACAATATATAATGAAAAGAGATAGGAACTTCTCCCTTCATGGTATTAAATCAATGGACTCACATACCCATCATTGCATGTCTCATAAACCCCTCCAAATCCATCCACTATTATAAGTACTTCATAATGATAACAGTTATTCCAAGTTCAATAACAATGATCACATGGGAGGTTGAGTACCTTAACTGATTTGAGTTAAGTGATTGAAGAAGTTAAAGCTAAAAAAGCTTGAGTTCAGACCCTAATGAAGAAGAAAATACTAAATTTATATATTAACATACAAACATGTACCTATTAAAAAAAAAATAACAGTGATCATATATAATTACTATACTAGAACACAATAATCCAACAATTTCTGAAGTATGATACAAAAATGTTTAGATTTAAAAAAACAGATTGGTTAAATACTTCAATACTTGCTAGAATTACTTTAGAATTGGTATTCATATAGCCTTATTAGCCATTTCCTTTCTGAATTATATGTTAAACATTTCCAATATATACATAGATCCATCAAAACTCATATTCACTAGTTAACCCCTTCTACTTCGTTGAGCAGTAGGGGGAAAATTTTCTGATGGACCAGTAGGAAGCTTTTGTCCGGTCTCTAATTCAATCCTTCTTTTGAGCTCTCTAAGTATACGAATTTGTCCCAACTTCTCAGGAGACAATTTGTCCCAATAAATTCCTGTATTAAAGAAGTTGAGTTAGAACCTATTTGAATTAACTTTTCAAAAACCATTTGAGTTTAAAAAAATTAAAAACTGAAAAACTTGTTTGGTTAATTTGTTTTGTAAACTATGTTAAAAAACTATTTCTTAATATATATTTCTTTTAAAACTAAAAAAAAGAGAAAAAAATAGATTACCTGTTTTAAGTGTTTCAAAGCTATTTTATAAAACAGGTTTTCAAAAACAAAAATCAAAGCACAGTCAAAGAAACCCTTAGAAGAAAGGCACTATAAGCAAAAAGGAAGTTAGATAGAAATTTTTCACCAACCTTGAGGCTTTGGAATGGATGTATTTGTAAAAATGACCTGAGTTGGAGTACAAATGATATCCACTGGTACATCATGGATTAACAGCTTTTCAACTGGAATATCATCCACCAATTGGCAGTCATGCACTGTAAGGGTAGTTCTCATTGTGTTATGTTTATCAATAAATGAAAATTAATAATGAAATTGACCCAAAACGGGTGGAGGGAGGGACTGTGGTAGATACTGCATAAAAAATTAATAAAATTTAGATAAAATGTCAGTAAAGGAAATTCCTCTACTTTCATGTGCTTCCCCTGTCTCACTGTCCTTGTCACTTTCTCAAAAACAAAATGATTTTGCAACCCTCAGTGCTATTGAACCCAAATAACCCTTTTATGCATATGAGAGGGTAGAGAATCATGTGATGTGGAACAGGGTAAGTTATCTTTGTACAGAAGAAAAAGACTTCCTTTTTAAGAAACAAATATCAAGGTTTCATAAACAATGGTTGAAGCCTGGAAGGATCATAAATACTGAATGTACATTAAGTAAAAGTTACAAAACCAAATATCAGAATTACCAGAGGTAACAACTAGTGTTGAATCATCAATAGCTCCCATGTACCGCAGCATACCATATTCAAGTTCTGCAAATCCCTGCACTTCAGTCCTTGATTAATTAAAGGAACATTCACGTTCAAAGTCCAGTTACAGGTCAAAAGGTCATTCATCAGCTAGATCAAATATTCTCTACAATTACAATTGATAAATAATGTTAGAGAGCAGTAGGATTATTATAGTTACCGTAAAAGGTCTTGAAACATGACTATAGGGTGTATGCTACTGAGCTTTCGGTTAATTGACTATAGAATTTTTTAAAAGATTAAACAGGAAGGAGAAAGTGAGAAACAGCATGAAACTGCAACCACTTTTTACCCAGGTTGCCAAGGAAATAAAATTTAATTTCATATTTCTAGCCTTTTTAGTTTTGATGGGTAAGTGAGGAAATTCACATCAGATTAATTAAACATAATATGCTTACATATACTTTTCGCCCTTTATCTTTTTTCAAATATTCGTTTTAGTCATTTATCTTTTTTAAAAGTTGAACGTTAGTCCTTTTGACAGAAATCTTAACAAAACTTAGAAAAAGTTGATTACATGACAGTGACGGCATTAATTTTAATTGACATGGGTGTTTTGATGCCAAACCACGCCGTTTAGTAAAGCTAATGGATGTTTTGAAATGGAGGAAACTTCATGTAGTTAGTAAAGTGAAGAACTTCAGAGAATCCATTGAAGTGAAAGAGAAAGCATCACCATTGAAGAAGATGCAAGTTTGAGCAATCGCATAGCAGAAGATAGCGATCTTGAAGGACCAAAACAAATATTTGGTAAAAGATAAATAAATAAATAAAAAATAAGATAAAAGATCAAACCGAATATTTGGTAAAAGATAAATGACTAAAACCAATAAAAAAAAAAGATAAAGAAACAAAACAAATATTTGGTTAAAGATAAAAGACGGAAAATATATTCCAGGCAACATAAAAATAAGAAATGTAAAAGGTATTTAAATGTACCTCTCCCTTTCCCAATCGAGCACCTGTCGTCGGGTCAACAGCAACAGATCCAATAACAATAAGATCTACCTTTATCTTTTCATCTAATCCAATTGGACGTCCATATTTGGCAACCCCAACAGAAGTACAGGCTTCCTTGATGGTACCCGAAGTTAACATATTGGACTCAATTACAGAGAAAAAACCTGTTCTTAGGCGTGGTTGAGGAGTTAACAACTTCTTTCCATCTGCACAAAAGAATAAAAAGAAGAAAAAATTACTGCAAGTCATGAATAAAATCTATAACTCCGATTTCATCAATTCAAACGTAACTTCTGTTATAGTAAATTGAATTTCTTAATTGTAATTTTGTGCAGAGCTACACAGTTTAACACTTTCCCTAGTTAAATAGTAAGACCAAACAAGTCCAAATACAGCAAACACGAAGGATCACCATAAGTCCAAAAGGCATCTATAGTATACTGAACTTCAATTAGTAAAATATAACACTATTCATAAAAAACGATATAAAATTTGGAAAACTTATTCATATATTCTTATTTATTTCAGTGAAAGACCATCATAGTCATAGATACCTTCATATTCAAAATTTCTTACAAGTTTAAATATTCAAAATATTAGATGTACCTTGACATCCAACATGACTCTCAAGTTGATGTAGAATCCATTAAATTCACATCAAATTGTCCATTTCTGAATTGATGTAGAATAATTATTTCTAGTAATAAACTAGAAATCCATTAAATCAACAGATACATAATATCACAATGGTTTTTCGTGAACTCAAAACTCAAGGATTGAATACACTATGCCATCCGCAGGATAAGAATTATCAAAATCTTTGCTAATTTTGTCCATTATCAGCTGAGTCGCCAGATGCTCCCCAAGTTTAAGTAGACCTTAAGTTTAACAGACTTGCAATGGTGCACATAGAACCATATATGTATACGAGGGAAGTTCGGATTGAGGGAGATACGGTTGAGCTTACATGCAACCCACAAGTTCAGCCATGTATGCAGGTTCATGTATCTAATTATGTGAAAATTGCACTACATACTTGTCAAATAGGCTTTACTCTTTATTTTGATACTTCCTAATTAAAATAATGTGGCTTTTGATACAACTCTTGTAATCGACATTATACACAACGATTCAACATGCATCTGAATTTAACACGTTGAAGTTTAAGCCAGGCCATCTATGCCACAGGTACAGTTGTGTATGGCTCTGAATGTGAGTGTTAACTATAGCATTACTCACCTTCTTATATGAGCATATATATTTTATTTTAATATCCATGTTACTCTGTTGCTATGTCCTATATCTCATAACGCTAATACAAATCAAATTATGACACTTAGCAACAAAATCAACAAGGCACCAATCATAAAACCCTATCTACTAAACACCACACAAAAACTCCAAATGACGGATCTATCTAACCTGAAAGAGTGAGATGCCTAACTTGTTTCTGAGGAGAATCTGGATTAACCTTCACACATTGTGCAACACGGAAAACATCTAGTTCCCTCATCTGCAAAAAAAACCAACACCACACCCAATAATTTTGCTCAAATTCCAAATAAAAGTCATTTCCCATTCCACACCCCACAAACAATGAAGAATCTATCAAACACAGTGACAGATTCTATCAATCCACTCACCTATTCAATGATATTTAGATCGAACTCCTTTTTTATAAGATGATATCTTGCTTTAGAGGAGGCAAATTCAAGTTCAAAACACAACAGATCAGAACCAAATTGAAATTATTGAGCTTATTGCTCCTACTATTTTATAAGGTGCGATGCTTATTGTTCTAGTTGCACAAAACAATTGGAAAGTCATGATGTGTTGAGTTAGATGTTAAATATGCATTTCTTAATGCAGCCATTAAAGAAGAAACCTATGACCACCACTAGAGTAACTTGTGAAGGGGTAAAAAAATGTGTGCATGTTGAAATAAGCTGTATATGGGCTCAACAGGCTCCTGAGCCTTGTATGAAAAAACAAACAAACACCTATCTTCAAAGTTCTAGCATCCACAAAAGACATGACCCATAATGAAGCAACGTTGTATACTAAGAAAGCCAACAATTAACTGCTTATCGTTTTCTATGTGTATGATGTTGTTCAGTTAACCAGCAACGGTATAGAGCTTATGGAAAATTTCAAAGCTACAGATTAAGAAATCAATTTGAATGGTCTATTGTTGGTCTTGTGACTCATTTTCTGTGCATTGAAGTCTTGTGAACTATTGAAGGATAATTTAAAAGAAAAAAAAGGTTCTTGAAAAGATAGGCATGGATATTGTAAGTTTGTTACAAAACCATTATACTTGTAAAATAATTCAGTTTCTATCTGTTACATCCTATTTCCACTAACAAGTGTTCAAGTGATTAAGCTCTCCTAACGATGCACATTAGAGTTTAGACCATAAAATGCAGATTTAAGCAGTTTTTTGAAAAAGAAATTCAACTAAAATATGAGATTTGGATAACATGTACAACAAATGATAAATTAGTTAAAATCTCATTAACTGTTATAAGTTTATTTTCAGAATTAAAATCTATCAGTAAATCATTATTTAGCTTTTCAGAATTACAGGAGTCTGGCAATTTATGTACAAGAGTAAATCGTGATTTTGATCCCTAAACTATCACTTTGCCTCTTATTTGGTCCTTGAACTATATAAATGTAATAAATAGTCTCTAAACCATTCTAAATCTATCAAGTTAGTCCTGAATTTTCTCTTTCTCTTACTTTGAATGTAAGGGACTAAGCTTAGGGACTCTTTATTATATTGCTATAGTTCATGGACCAAATAAAAGAGGAAATGATATTTTTAATTACCAGATTGAAGGTTTTATTCTTTACAAAATGAAAAATAAGTCTTTGAAATTGAAGGCCACTGATCCATTTAGTTCATCCACAATTGGTCATAAATACCGAGTTAGCAAATTTATGACATGTTCAGTTGGAGCACATATTTAGAACTCGTTTTAAGCCTTTAATTGATGAGTAAATCAGCCATTTTGGTCCCTTAGAGTCTGTTTGGTTCAACAGAGGTGAGGTGAGGAAATTAAAAATATATTTGGTTCAAAAGAGGAGAGAAGAGAGATTTTTAATTCTAATGGTTTGTGTTTAGTTCAAGGGGAGGAGAGAGATTTTAAATGGTTTTTATGTTATTTTGGTTCCCTACTCTCCTCTCCCCTCCCATCCAAATCCCCCCAAAATGGCCGTGGAGTAAAATGAGCTCTAGGAGGTATTTTGTTTCCCCTCCCTCCCTTCCCCACCCAACCAAACGCAAAAACTTAAAAATCTTCCCTCCATCTACCCCCACCCAACGGACCCTGAATGTGTGACGTGCTATCACAATAGTCTTTGAATGTATCCAAACTACGGAAGCATACCTAAAATGTCTAGTCATTTTGGCTCTCAAATATGTCTTTAGTTAATCATTTTAATCCTCAAATGCATTTTTCATTTGTCAATTTAGTTCATATAATTACTATCAAAGCAGATCGGGGATGTATATTCAATTCAATATATTCAAGACTATAGTGACAACAACTCAAACATTCAGCAACCAAAATGGCAATTTACTCTTATGTTGATCTCTTACATTCAAAATTCATCAAATTGATTAACAGTTTTCAATTTCAAAAACTAATTTACCATTTTATAAATATGCAACCAAATTGCTCCAACTACAATTTCGCAAAACAAAAGTTTATCCTCACCAAAAAACTATAATAAGAGTTTTGCATTATTATTAAGTGGGTCCCATTCCCATTCAGTGGCATACCTTATCAGCAGCAACAGAAGCGGAAACGAAATTGGGGATACGGTGGTGAACGGGTCTCGGGTTCTGTGCAAAGTTGTTAGCTTCCATCGCATCCCATATTCTCTTTCGGATTACCCATTTCCAAGCTTTGGGATCTTCTTGAAGAGAATCTGCCATTGCTTGGCGAGCTTCGGCGTCGAGTGTGAGCCGCTCTGCCTCGAAAGCAGCTTCGTTGAAGGAACCTTTGCTGTTTCTAGCTTCCAGTTTGAAGAAGCTGTAACTGCGAGGTTTAGTGTTCCAAAGAGGAGAGAATGTTTTGCGGCAGTAGATGTAGTTGTTGTTGTTGTTGATGAGTGTCAATGGATAGCATAACCGTAATGCAAGCATGTCCACCATTTTATGACAGACAATTCCTGGTTTGAAATTATGGTTAGTTACGAAAGGAGATGACCTCAAACAAAGTACAGAAGAGACACACTTAAGGAAAAGTATAAAAATTTCAATTTTGCTTTTTCCACCACTGAATTACTATTCATACTCGATTATATTTTTATAAAATTAAAACAGCTAAAGAGTCTTTTACAATTTCAAGATTCTTAAACTCTATTTTGTTTTTTTCTCTCATTGTCACTATCACTCATTTCATAATACCTCACATTCATATCATATACTCATAACTCACACCCCTATAATTCATATTTATTCATAACTCGAACTCGCACTCAAAACTTATAGTTCAGTACTATCTTATTCTTATTGTGGTTAAAGTCACCAACAAGATATGTTTACTAATATGCTTTTGTGTTTTACGTGGCATGAGACAACGTACGATGCATATAATATATTCCACACAAACTTAAATAATGTATGTAGCCTTACGTATTTTACATCACGTGCATTATGCAATTTAAGCATTTACGTGCTCTGTGCACATACAATTCATGTAAACATACATGAGTAGAGTTTACATATTGTCTTAATTTAGAAAATTACAGGTGCTACGTAATTATAGTTGACATGAACGCACATAAACTTAGTTCACCTACATGTAAAATTTTAAGGTGATTAAAAAAAATACGTATGTGATATGTGAGTATGTACATGTACGTGAATTGACTTTACATAGTTTACGTGAATTGAGTTAACGTAATATACATGAACTTAATTTACGTAAGCAATATTTTTTAATTTTTAATATGTTTTTATTGGATGTAAATAAATGGACCAAAGAGAAGACAACATGTAAGAAGATTTAGAACCTGAAATTTGCAAAAATGAATAATGGTTTGAAACATGATTTTGATGCAATGAATAGCGGTGTTAAACCCAAAATTGATGACGCAATGAATGATGGTGTTGAACCTAGTATGATGCATTTAACTAATGTATTTACCACTTGCATAATGTTTGATGTATTAGATGATCTAATGAGATAGGCTAGAAATGCTGGAAGGGAAAATAGAATTGTTGTTGTCATCTTTAGATTTGAAATTGTCACACCACGACCAAAAACAAATCAAACTTTATTCTTAATTGTGAAAGAATCGACAAATATAGACCTTGGAATAATTCTAAACCTGCAAGGAGTACTTGGACTAAAAAATATGAATGTCCATTTAGATTGAGACAAACACCATCAAGTGTTGATGAGGGGTGGTATTTGTATGTAGCATGTGGTCTCCATAACAACGAGTTGGCCAAAAAATTGATTAGTCATTCTTTCATAGGCCGATTTTCTCGTAAAGAGAAAGATATACTTGGTGATATGATGAAGAACATGGTCAACTCAAGAAACGTATTGATGATATAAAAGGATCAAAATGTTGAAAGTTTAACGACAATCAAACAGGTTTTTAATGCACATCAAACATTTTATTCATCACTTAGAGGTAACATAAATGAAATGCAATATCTAATGACATTGATGGAACGCGATTAATGCATATACCATATATATGAAGATAGGTGATTCAAATGAGTTGAAGGACATATTATGGGTCCATCCACATGATATCACTCTTGTTAATAATTTTCACATAGTATTTGATTATGGATATCACATACAAGATACCAAAATATCGAATGCCATTACTTAAGATTATTGGTGTTACTTCTACTAAAATGACATTTTGTGTGGGATTTGCATATCTACAATCTTAGTGTATTGATAACTTCACGTTGGCACTACAAATGTTGAAAGAAAATATTATTTATGGTGAAGTTCAAGTCATTGTTTTTGATAGAGACATTGCTTTGATGAATGTAGTTCAATATGTCTTTCCAAAAACTGTTAATTTATTGTGCTTGTTTCATGTGTGCAAGAATATCAAAGCCGAGTACAAGATAAATGTTTCCAAAAAAATAAGTGCACGTAATTGAGGCATGGGAGAATCTTGTTTACAATTCTAACGAGGCTTAGTATTACGTGAAATTGGCTATTTTTGAAAAAAATTTGTAGTGATTGTTCAATTTATTATGATTATGGTCACAAGCAGTGGTTAAATCATCACAAGGAATGGTTTGTTAAGGCGTGGACAAAGAGGGTTATGCACTTTGGCAGTACGAAGGGTCAAGTCTACACATTGAAGTTTGAAAATGATATTACAAGACAATATGGGAGATATATGTAGTGTTTGGGAAACTATCTCTAGCATGATTGTATTACAACATATTGAGATAATAGCATCATTTTAAAAGAGAATCATTCAAAAGATGCACCGAAACAATAACAAATGGCACATCATTTGTGTGGTGTTGTGTCTAAAAATTTAATAGATTACATTTTTGCTGAGTATGATCGTGTGAATTATGTTGGTGTTGATAAGTCTTATGTCATTGCATTATTAGGACAACACATGGTCTACTTTATGCATGTGAAATAGCCAAGTATATTGTGATACCACGTCCCATTCTATTAGACGTTAGTCATGTTTGGTGGAGTAAATTAAATTTTAATGATGATAGATTGTGTAAACCTTCAAAGTTATTTGTGAAACATGAAATAAATATTATAATGAAATTTTTTTATGAGCTTAATGTACCTGGAAAATTGCACTTAAGTGTAAATTGCACAAGATCGCATACCTATTCATTAGGTTGATGTGCCCACCTGTTGATAATATTAAAACAAAGGGTGCAACTAAAAAAAAAGAAAAAGTAAGGTATCAAATAGAGAAAAATGAACCAAGGTGATCCATCTTGGTGCAAGTATATGGATGTAGTTGTTTGATGCATACATCACTACAATATATATTAGTAAGGTACAAGAACCAAGATCATCAGTCAAAAAGTTTACACATTGACCATCAATCAGTAAGGTTCAAAACCCTAGTGTTCTTCCCTTCACCTATACCAAAACCCAACTTGAATTTAGATTCGCCTATACCACTCACAACTAATTTATGGAAAAAGAACTGCGATGAAGAAGCATAATAATGAGATATTACATATAATTGTCACATGCAAGATTTGTTGAAAATATTTTCACGCACTAGCAGTGAACCTAGTTTACATGTGAATGATCGATATTTCCTCATTTTTGACAATCAGTAATATATAATTAGTTTCCAAATTGTAGACTAAAATATTGCTTAAATACAACAAAAATAAAAATGACAGATCTTTACTATCCACAATATTCAACAAAGCATCCAAAATATCTAAACATAATACAAAAACCCTAAATCCCTCTATGATTCCTATAATATGACACTACATTTGTCCAATCTCTACCATATTTCCTTTGAGTAAAAAAAAAATCACAATTAATTCATTAATGAGCTGAATACCATCAGGTAATACCAATTGACGGCCAAAAAGCTCTTATACAATTTGTAATTCCTCGACACTCCATTAAAAAGTAATAATTAGTTTAGATAAGAAAATAGATGATGATATCGAACAGTGGTTGTTCATATGACATTGAAATCAGCATCTTAAATTGATTGTACACTTCATGTAGCCAGCTATATTGAACTATGGCTATCCGCCTGACATTGAAATCAACATGTATGTTAAAACACATTATGACAACAACTATTATAGATTTATTATTATCTATCTAGAAAATTACCATTGCATCCCAAAGTCGAGTGACCACGTGGTCACCAAATGTCCTAAGGACGGATGTGTGAGCAAGACAACCAACATATCCATTACCTTGTTGAGGTTAATCCATATTATTTGGTGGAGCCTCATGTTGTGTTTTTTACTAATGTGTATGCTGTTATTGTGTCTTCTCCTCCTGTTGTGTTTTTTGTTGTAGTAACCATTGATGTTCCTGTTATGCTCATTTATCCCATTGTACTTCATGTTGCACCTTAATATATTGAGCCCATGCAGAAGCGGTTGGTCTACTCCGACAACCATAATTATTACCTGAATCATTAATTAAAATCCAACATAGTACGCACTACGTAGGTAATTATTACATGTGAAAAATGTGTTTATGTACCCTACGCATTCTCAGTTTGCATAGGTGTACATGTTTTATATTAAGGTATATATAATATTGAATATTTTAATTAGTTTACATAAAATCATTTCATGTATCCTGAGTTTGCGTAGCTGTTACTGATTTCAGTTCACTTGAAACATTTTCATTTACTCTTATGCAAAGTCATTTTACATAGTCTTACGCACACTGAGAATACGTAGGGTACGTAAACTCAAATCACTGATATCCATTCACCGAATGATATATTCAATCCACAAAATAAAGAGTATTATTTAAATCTACTAATGGTGAAACTATGATGTTGATGGAGATCAAAATACGAGTTTATTTGAATATTTGAGTTATGTATTTGATAAAATTTGCATTATATTGAATATGATTATTAAATTTATGGGTTTTGTTTGAAACTTTTGATGAACTTTTTGAATTTTTGTTAAAAAAAATGATAACATTGTTGACATTTGAAAACATAAAAGATCAAATTATCACTTAAAATAAAAATTAATGACCAAATTGAGAAGAAAAAAAAACAAAAGACTAAAACGTTAAAGGAAATTAAGTTAAGGGATTGCGGGTGCTATTTAGCCTTTAAAAATTCTCAAATTATTCATTTTTGTAACTTAACTAATATATCATATCACCAATTTTTAGTTCAACAATCTACTGGATGTGCTAAAACTATCATATATTAAAATAGATGGACCAATTCTACAAATTGGTGAAAATAGGAGAACCAAAACTTCAATTAAACATTTTTTGCTTTATCCATAGAAAAAAGTTACAATCAAAGAAAGAAAAACTACTAAGAATTATATATCAATCTTTTAGTTGATTTTCAAGTTTGACGACAAATTTTTCATGCTTGGTAAAATGATAAGGCCAATAGAATTACAAAATTTTGTTTTCCCAATCATAACTCCAATTGACGTATGCACTTGTGCTCTAGAAATAGCCTCAACATCATTGATCCTCTGTCATCATCAAAAGGGAGAACCTAGAAGATCAAACGAAGCATATACTTTTGGAATTGGCTTAGGTTAAAGCAACACCAAGATTCTACTTTGATTTCCCATATTATAAGTCTGGTGAATGCGCTTTAAATTGGCCTTTGATGATTTTGTTATTGAAAGAAACAGTCTGATTAGTTTGGCTTTGATGACTACAACAAGCATTTGATCTTTCTACCTCTAAAAAAATAAGTGATTCTTGGCCTCTTATATTCACGTCAAGCATCTAATTTTTGAACTCTAATGAAAAGTCAATACTTTGATGGAAGTAATCATTCTACATTTACAAGCTCTGAAAAAGTTAATGCTTCAAAAAGTCAATAGTCTAAATAATCAACCCTCTGAAGAAGACAATTTTTTGTCCATCCTTTGTTCAACACTCTAAATACATTATTTGTCTAAAGGTGTACGTTAGATACTCTAATCATGATATCGTCTACTCTCATTGTATGCATATCAAGATACGCAAAATCAATTACAAAGACTACTTCTAGATAGCATTTATTGGTGAATGAATCTCTTAAGATTTGATACAAAACTTCATGATACATGTTGATCTCTTGCAATCAGAACAACAACTAGAAACACTAAAGTTATCATAAAGGGTCGTGCAACCTTCATTTAACGACAACAATAACACATTGCATAAGCATGACTAACTCTAGTGATGAAGTTACATGTGGATACATTAACAGTCCTCCTTTATTTGATTGAGAAAGATTCAAGTACTAGAAAGACAAGCTCATAAGCTTCTATATCTCATATGATCCTGAACTTTGAGACATAGTTAAAGATGGTTATGAGGTTCCAAAAGACATTGTTGGCATCAAAATATTTATAAAGGATCTCAATATTGATCAAAAGAACAATACAAGATGCATCATAAAACCAGAACTTTCATGATGAATGATATCACCTTCAAATTGTTTGAAAAAATGCAGGAACAAAGAAACAACAAATTGTATATTTGATGCTCTAGTTCTCAACTATGAAGGAAATAAGCAACAAAGTTAAAACACCAGTCACGGTACTTGGACACTGGATGCTTGTGACACATGATGAGAGAAAAATCTATGTTATCAAGACCCGACCCTCAAGAATGGAGAATTTGTAGGTTTTGGAAGTGATCATAAGGGTAAGATTGGGCACGACACAATAGGTATTTATTCCCTTACCTCTATTAAAAATGTTATTCTTCTAAAAGGAATAATGCATATCTTATTGATCATAAGTCAATTAAGCGACAATGGTTATGATGTTGTATTCAATCAAAAGTCATGGAAGGAAATAAGTTAAACAGGGGTATTCATATTATTTACAGATTTGGATGAATAATATTTACAAAATAAATGTATCGCATTTGGATAAACAAGACGTAAATTGTCTTAAGTTTGTGAATGAAGAACAATTGATTTGACACATAAGATTAGGACATGCTAATTTGAGGCCAATCTTAAAATTGAAAAGATTTGATTTAGTTAGAGGCTTGCAAAAATCTTACATATGAATCAAATGTTCTTTGTAAGGCATGTTAGAAAGCAAAACAAACAAAATCATTTTTTTCTTCTAAAAATTTTGTTTCCACTTCTAGACCTCTTAAACTTTTACATCTTGATTTATTTGGTCTTATAAAGATCGCCTCTGTCAATGGTTAGAAATATGTACTTGTTATTTTTTATGATTATTCCAGATGGACATGGGAGTCACATTAAGTTTTCACTACCTTCTTCAAACAAGTTTAAAATGAAAAAGGAATTTGTAATACAACTATTCGAAGTAACCATAAGGGTGAATTTGAAATTAAGCTTTTTGAAAACTTTTGTGAAGAAAATGGAATTTCACATAACTTTTCATCTTCTAGAACACCTTAACAATTTAACAAAATGGTGTTGTAGAAAGCAAGAATATATATCTTCAAGAAATGGCATGCACCAAGATTCATAAAACGAATGTTGCAAAACACTTTTAGGATCAAGCAATGAACACTGCATGTTACATTAAGAATAAAATCTATATCCAACCTTTTCTTAATAAGACTCCTTATGAACTATGGAAAGGAATAAGGCCCAACATTTCATACTTTCATCAATTTGGTTGCATTTTCTATATTTTGAATACCAAAGAGAATCTTGGGAAATTTGACTTACCATCTTAAAGGCTTATCTTTTTGGGATACTCTGAAAGGTCTAAACCCTATAGAGTATACAAAAAAGAATCAATGATCGTTGAGGAATCAATTCGTATCAAATTTGAGGACAAAAAGGTTGACTATGAAAAGTCAAAACTAGATGTAGACTTTGCATATCTACAAATATTAGAGGAACCATATATGTGAGAGGAACCAACAAAACCAGCCTACAATGTATCAAAAGATATGTCTAATAACTCAAGAACAAGAAATAACAGACCTCCCATAAATCAATATCATCATAAATCCAAACCTGGATGGAAATACAAATCTTCTCATCCAGACTCTTTAACCATAGGAAGTGAAAACGATCCTCTAAAAACTATATACTTTTAAACAAACATCTATGTTTGGACTACTATCTAAAATTTAACTTACAACTATAGACAAAGCTCTATCAGATGATGGGTGGATAATGGATATGCAAGAAGACTGGAATCAATTCAAAAGAAATGAGTACGAGATCTTTTCCCCAAGCCTAAAGATATGAAGTCAATTGGAACCAAGTAGGTTTTCAAAAACACATTGAATGAGAAATGTGAAGTGGTTAGAAACAAAGTTAAACTTGTAGCTCGAGGATATAGTCAACTAGAAAGTATTGATTACACTAAAACTTTCACCCCTATGGCAAAGTTGGAAGCTATCATATTTTATTTTCATTTCAATATCATTTTATATCAAAGGGATGTGAATTTTTTTTAATGGTTACACAAATGAAGAAGTGTATGTCAAACAACCTCTTAGCTTTGAAGATAATGATTTTCCAAACCATGTTTTCAAATTAAAGAAATCTTTGTATGGTCTGAAATAGGCAGCAAGAGCTTTGTATGATAGACTAAGCAACTTCTTATTAAAGAATAATTTTGAAAGAGACTATGTTGACACTACTTTATTTAGAAAATCGCCTAAGAATGACCTTCTCATTATTAAATATATGTGGATCATATCATTTTTTGTTCTACTAACGACAAGCTCTGCCAAAAGTTTTCTAAGTTAATGTAGAATGAATTTGAGATAAGCATGATGAGAGAATTAAAGTTCTTTCTTGGAATCCAAATTCATCAAAACCAAGATGGTGTATTGATTCATCAAACCAAATACACAAAATAACTTCTTAATAAATTTAAGATGGATGAATGTAAGTCTATTTCTATTATATGCATCCAACGTTTTCACTTGATATGGATGAGCTAGGTAAAAGGGTAGATCATAAGGTATATAAAGGAATAATTGGTTCTCTCATGTACTTAATTTCCTCTAGACCTGATATTTTGTTTAGTGTATGTGCACCATATTTCAATCTGACCCTAAAAAATCCCACATAACAATTGTTAAGAGGATATTTAGATATCTGAAAGTTACTACAGGTCTTGGTTTGTATTATAAGTCATCCTTTGGGTATAAGTTAATAGGTTTATGTGATGATGACTATGCTGAAAATTGTGCATTCTTTGGTGAGAATCCAAACTGCTAATAAAAAAAAAAGGACTATTGCTTTTTTAATAGTAGAATTAGAATATATCTCAACAGAAAGCTATAGCACTCAGCTGTTGTGGATGAAGTATCAAATAGAAGATTTCAAAATCAATGAGAGTAATATTCTTATCTTCTGTGATAATTATTCAGCTATATGTTTAATCAAAAATCCTATTCTACATTCAAGGACAAAACCTATGGAGATTAAACATCATTTTAAAAGGGGTTATGTCTATAAGGGTATTGTATATCTCAACAGAAAGCTATAGCACTCAGCTGTTGTGGATGAAGTATCAAATAGAAGATTTCAAAATCAATGAGAGTAATATTCTTATCTTCTGTGATAATTATTCAGCTATATGTTTAATCAAAAATCCTATTCTACATTCAAGGACAATACCTATGGAGATTAAACATCATTTTAAAAGGGGTTATGTCTATAAGGGTATTGTATATCTCAACAGAAAGCTATAGCACTCAGCTGTTGTGGATGAAGTATCAAATAGAAGATTTCAAAATCAATGAGAGTAATATTCTTATCTTCTGTGATAATTATTCAGCTATATGTTTAATCAAAAATCCTATTCTACATTCAAGGACAAAACCTATGGAGATTAAACATCATTTTAAAAGGGGTTATGTCTATAAGGGTATTGTAGATATTAAATTTGTTAACAATGATCATTAGTGGGCTAATATTTTCACAAAAATCCCTTATTGAGTATGGATTCAATTTTATAATGAAAAATCTAAACATTTGGTTCATAAAAGAATGATTTGGAAGCCTTCATATTTTTTTTTCTCTTAATGAAATTGAAGTTAAATGTATGTATGGTCTACCTCTAATGAAATTGAAGTTATTTTATGCCTCTACTCAATTTAAATTCAATTAATTGTTAAATATGAACAATTTTCCTTGTAAATTGTTATACTCTGACAAGTCATGTTCACGCGAGTTTACATGTGCGAATTTTTTTAGGTTTTAAAAACTCAAACATTTTGATAAAACCCACTCACGATCACTCACAATCTTCACATATTCCCTAACTCTCTTTAATTTAAACCTTGAAACCTCTTGGAAAATATCTCAATCTCCTACTTTATTGGCTTCAAGTTCATCCTCATTAAACCTTAAAAGGGAATTGATTGAGTCATGTGTGTATTGTATGTTTGGAAATGAGATTAACCTCCCACTAATTCATATGAGGCTTACCTAATAGTGTGGCATTATTCAATAATAGTAGATAAATTGTGAATTTGGGTAGCTTATGATTAAAATGAGATTAAAGGCATGAATAGATTGTGTTCATAAATATTGTTGGAATGTGATGATTATGATGTTGTATTTTATGAGGTGGCTGGAAACCCATATTCAAATTATTGATAATGTTGAAATAAAATGTTTATGAGTATTTTAGGATGTTAAAATCAATAAGTTGATAGTGATATAAGAATGTTGATTTGATTAATTTTGTGGTTACAATAGATTGATGAATGACATTAGTGCAAATATATGTCAGTTGATGAAAATATTTTATGTGATGATTTGAAATTAATGATTATGTAAGATCCATAGGTTTTCAATTATAATTTATGTATTTCAGTATATTTTGGTATTGAACTTTGAGGCTTTTTAGTCAAGGTATTGATATTTTGTGAGTTTAATGTCCAAAAATATCTATTGATGCCTCGATAAAAATTATTTGTCGATAAATAAATTATATTAAGTACGGTGAATCTTTTTCGAAGAATTTAATTCTAGGCAGTTTGGTTAAAAATATCTCGAGTTACTGAAAATTGTATCTGTCAATTGAGTTGCGACGAGAGTAGATATTTTTATCAAATGGTTCGAGAGGTTATGGGTGAAATGGTAATTTTGATAAATATCTAGATATTTAGATATTTGTTAAGTCATAATTAATATATATATGTTTGGAGAAAAAGGGAAAGAAATGAAAAATGAAGGAAAAGAAAAAGGAAAGAAAAGGAAAAAGAAAGAAAATAGAAGAAAAGAAAAGGAAAGAAAACGTTTTCCTCTCTCTACCTCGCAAAATCTCATTCTTCCTCCTCGTTACCTCTTCTTCTTTTGCTTTCTTTTGCTTCAAGAAAAGTAACCCAAGGCTTGGTGGGTGAGAAGGCAAGGATTTCTCAGCTTCATTCTTCTCCTTTGATTCAAAAACGGAGAAAAACGATGTTGGTATTTTCAAAATCGTCAAACGCAAACCTCCATATTTCTTCTAGATCCAAGCTTCGCTTCATGAAGAGATAGAAGGGAAAGTTGCTCACCTCCATGCTATGGTGCTAATGAACTAACTTTGGAAGCGACATCGCGAACAGAGACTTTATCGGAATTACTCGCGGTACCGTAATCGCTCGTTAAAGCTAACAATAAGGTAAGGGCTCCTTCCAAACTTTTAGTTTGCATTTAGAGACTTATCTGTGGTTGGGTGGAAAAGAAATAGGTTAGGGTTGAAGTGTTGATTTGGGGAAAATAGATTTAATGCTTTTATGGGTGAAATTTTTTAGTGGTGGATTATGATGATTTGTGTTTTTCGTGTTTGACGTGCTCATAATTAAGATTATAAATTTTGAGATGTGTTTGTGTGGATTTTGTGGAAAAATGAGTTGATGTGATTTGGTGTGAATTATGGATTGAATTTGAGAATATTTCTGAGTATGCTCTATGTGGAACTTGAAAATCATTAGTGTTAAATGAGTATTAAAAATGAGGAATCTTTTAATATATGCGTTGACTTAATGATTCTCGTGAAAATCGTTAGAGTTAAATGAGTAATAAAAATGGGTAATCTTTTAATATCTGTATTTACTTAATGATTGTCGTGGATTGAGTCAGAGTATGCTCATGCATTTCATAGTACATGGCGACCGAATGGGCCATGGTGATAGTGGTGACCGGATGGGCCACGAAATGATTCCATGTGATTTTTTGGTTCATCTTATCCTTGCGGGGATTTTCACGTCGTGTAAGGTCTCCGATAGACTGTACATTTTTGGTAAATCATCATGATCCGTTACAGGTGGCACCTTGGTAAATAGTACTTCTGCCTGTGATGGGCGATACATTTACGATTTATGTTTTTAGTAAATTGTGTTGACCCGTGATAGGTAGCACCTCAGTAATTTAGTACTTCGGCTTGTGATAGGCGGTACAATTAAGATTTACGGCCCTTCGAGGAGGGTTTTGGTTTGGAATTCTGAGTCCATGCATTTTGACATATACGCATTGCATTAGGGTGCTTGGCATGGGAGTCATGTTTAATTCAAGATTATGATTGAGTGTTTGAACTCCAAAGATTGTTGTGGTTGTGCCATAATTGTTAAGTGTGAATGTTTTGGATTTGTGTGTAAGTGTAATTGATTGCAAAACCTTTTTGAAACTCAAGTTCTCATGGTAATTGTGCTATAATTGCTAAGTGTGAATGTTTTGGATTTGTGTGTAAGAGTGATTGATTGCAAAACCTTTTCAAAACTCAAGTTATCATGGTGATTGTGCTATAATTTCTACGTGTGATTGTTTGGATTTGTGTGTAAGTGTTGATTGATATCGAAACCCTTTTAAAATCTGAATTTTGTTGTTTTTCTACTGTTTGCTTATGTGTATTCGAATACAGAAGGTTGTATTCGAATACAGACATGTTGTTTTTGCTGCTGACTTATGTGTAGGCGAATACAAAAGGTTGTATTCGAATACATACATGTTATTTTTGCTATTGACTTATGTGTAGTTGAATACAAAAGGTTGTATTCGAATACAGACTTGATGTTTTTGCTGCTGACTTATGAAACAGCCTTGTATTCAAATACATAGATGTTGTATTCCAATACAGCAGTGCAATTTTGTTAAAAACTTCATTTTTCAACTTTGTTTATGCATGTCTATCATACGGAAACCCTTTCAAGGTGCATGCTAAGTTGAAAGGTTATTTTGTGCATTTAAAAACCTAAATGTTATGTGTTAATTGTTAATTTCGATTGGTGACCCTTTACAACTATTGTGGAAATCTGGGCTTTGCCCTCAGATTAAAACTAGGATCTACCCACCGGTTAGTACCATGTGGATAGGATTGTAGTTGGACACACCTCACTGGAGTTGTGCAAGAGGATCTTGCGGGACGCGTGAAGATTATTTGGGATGTATATTTTTTGTAAAATGATTAGATTAGGTTGACGTATAGGGACTAAATGTCTTTCTTTTAGGGTTGTGTTTATTTTAATTTGGAAGGTTGTACTTATACCAATATTGTCAGCTTGACATTTTAGTTTATGGGTTCCAAGCATCACTTTTTGATGTGATGTGGGGAGTTAAAATTCTTGGGGCAGTACTTTTGTACAGGTGTCTGCTGAGAATGTCCTAGGGGTATGACCTATGTCTGATAGGCCTCGAGCGCTGTTAAAAAATACACTTGCGTTGTTAAAAATCGGCGTGTTACAATTGTGTCTGCTGAGAATGCCCAGGGGTATTAATTTTTTTAAAAAAAAAATACACTCACCGTGTCAAAAGTCGGGGTGTTACAATTGTGGTATCAGAGCTTTGGTTTGGATTTCTTTGGGGATGTGGACTTTTGGTTATAGATTGTAGGTCAACTTATAGGTTGGGAGTCGTTATCTGATCATGCGTCGGGTTAGGTGGTTTGAGTTATCAAGTCCAGAGTAGTTATTATGCGTTGATGTAGTCAAAAGTTAGTTTTGGAATTATTTGAAGTAGTGTTAAGATTGTACTTGATGATGGTTTTCTAGGAAAACCATGCCACCAAGAAGGAATGACGCTCCAAGATCCAACGTTAATAGGGATGATCGAATGGCGGAGGCTATGAATAACATGGCTGCTTCTGTTGCTGCCAAGACTCAACGTGGTCTTGAAAAGAGGGAAATAGAGATTCATGTTGCAGAGTAAATAGGATTAGAAGATTTTCATCGTTACAATCCCCCCAAGTTTAATGGGGATGAGACTTCAGAGAAAGTGGATCAGTGGATCCAAGAAGTGGAAAAAATCTTCGAAATGATTAACTGTTAGGCAGAAGTGAAGGTCAACTATGCCACTTATATGCTATTAGGGGATGTTGAGCACTGGTGGAGGAGTGCAAGGTTGTTGATGGGATCAACTCACGAGGAGGTGAACTGAGAATCATTCAAAAGGAAGTTTTTAGACAAATACTTCCTGATGAGTACCAGGACTAAACTGGGTGATGATTTTTTGAAACTTCATTAGAGAAACATGACCGTGGGCAAATATGCTGCTAAGTTTGAATTGCTATCGAGACATTTCAGGTTTTTTTGTGAAGAGATTGATGAACCATTCATGTGTCATCGTTTCCAAGACGGACTGAGGTATGGGATTCAAGACTCTGTCTTACCCTTGGGAATTCAATGTTTCCAAGTGCTTGTGAAGAAATGTAGAGAAGTAGAGGATATGAAAAATAAGAGGGCTAGCCGAGGAGGGGATTTGAATTCAGGAGGGCTTAGTCAGTGAATTATCAGAACAAGGGAAAACAAGTTGCTAAACCTTATAATCGACCACGTAATAACAACGGGGGGCAGAATAGCCCAGGGAACCCAAACTTCAGAAGGCAATTGGGACAACGGAATCAATGTTTCCGATGTGAGGAAGAGGGACATTATGCTAATGTTTATACCTTTAAAGGACTTATTTGCCAAAATTTCCAAAAGCTAGGGCACATTGCAAGGGATTGCACAGCTCCGAAGGTCGAACCAGTTGCGAATGTAACCTGGGCTACTCGTCTTACTGCTAAAGGATGTGTTTATTGTGTGAGTGCTGAAGATGGGAATCCATTTAGCAATCTGATTCAACGTGATTGTGAGATTGTAGGTAACACTCTAACTGCACTTTTTGATTCGGGGGAAACCCATTCCTTTATTGCTATAGATTGTGTGAATCGTTTGAAGTTATATGTGTCTGCTTTACCTTTTGATTTGGTTGTTTCCACACCTGCTAAGATATTGACAGTAAATTATGCATGCTTACATTGTCAAATAACTATTCAGAATAGGGATTTCTTGGTTAATTTGATTTGTTTACCTCTACAATCACTCGAGGTCATTCTCGGTATGGATTGGATGTCGTATTATTATGTGATCTTGGATTGTGCTCGTAAACTGGTTCTTTTCCTCGAACCAGGAGTTGTTAAGTATCTAGCCACTAACAAACTCAGAGTATCGCTAAGAGAAGGAACTCATGAGTTTTTGTCTTTGGCTAATGTGGAGGCAAAGATAAATGTGAACATAGAGGATGTGATGCTTGTCAATGAGTATCGGGACATATTTCCAATAGAAATTCCAAGATTGCCACTGGTAAGAGAAGTGGAATTTTTCATTGATTTGAACCTAGGAACCAGACCTATTTCAATTACACCGTATCGAATGTCGCCATTGGAGTTAAATGAGCTCAAAGGACAAATTGAAGATTTTGGAGAAGAAATTTATTAGACCAAGTGTATCACCATGTGGAGCTTCGGTTTTGCTAGTCAAGAAGAAGGACGGAATTCCACGCTTATGTGTGGATTATAAACATCTTAATAAGGCAACTATTAAGAATCGTTATCCTTTGTCGTGCATCGATGATTTGATGGATCAGTTGAGAGGAGACGCGATATTTTCGAAGATTGACTTGAAGTTGGGTTACCATCAAATTCGAGTAAGGGAAGGAGATATTCAAAAAACTGCTTTCAAAACTCGTTATGGACATTAAGAATATTTGGTTATGCCGTTTGGAGTTACCAATGCACCAGCAATTTTCATGGACTACATGAATAGAATAACATGGAGAATATTTACGTTAAGTTCTTTGATGATATATTAATTTATTCAAGGACTGAAGAATAACATGGAGAATATTTACGTTAAGTTCTTGAGATTTTACGCAAGAAGCAATTGTATCCAATCTGTCGAAGTGTGAGTTTTGGCTAGAAGAAGTCAATTTCTTAGGACATGTGATAACCAAGGAAGGAATCGATGTAGATCCGGCTAAGATTGAGGCGGTTCTTGCTTGGAAACAGCCTCAGACTGCCACTGAAATACGAAGTTTCGTAGGACTGATAGGGTACTACAAGAGGTTTATTGATGGTTTTGCTAAGAGTGCAACTCCATTGACATAACTTACTAGAAAAGATAAATCATTCGCATGGACGGAGAAGTGTGAGGAAAATTTTCAGTTACTAAAGAGAAAATTGATGACCACACCAGTATTGGTATTACGGCAATCAAAAGAACCCTATGAAGTTTATTGTGATGTGTCTCACCAAGGTTTGGGATGTATTTTGATGCAATACAAGAAAGTTGTAGCTTACACCTCAATGCAATTGAAGATTCATGAGTGAAACTATCCTACTCATGATTTGGAGCCTACTGCTGTAGTTTTTGCATTGAAGATCTGGAGGCACTATTTATATGGATGCCCGTTCACAGTGTTTAGTGACCATAAAAGTTTGAAATATTTGTTTGATCAGAAGGAATTGAACATGCATCAGAGATGATGGATGGAGACTTTGAAGGATTTTGATTTCACATTGCAGTACCACCTTAGGAAGGCTAACATAGTGGCTGATGTGTTAGGTAGAAGAAGTGTATCGGTGTCTTCAACAATTATGGCTAGACAAAAAGAGTTGTGGGAAGCTTTTAGAGACCTACACTTGAACGTAGAGTTTGCACTGGGAATTTTGAAATTCAAAATGATGAAGATTTCGAGTGGACTACTTGAAGACATTGCAAATTCTCAAGATGGCGTCTTAATTCAAGAGAAGAAGAACCTAATAGTGCAAGGGATGACAACTAAGTTTAAGATTGGATCATATAATATTTTGAGATGTAATGGTAGGATTTGTGTACGAGAAATTACAGATATGAGGAAAACAATTTTAGAAGAGGCTCATAAGAGTAAATTTAGTATTCATCCTGGAGCGACAAAGATGTATAAGGATTTGAGGCAGAATTATTGGTGGCCAGGAATGAAGAGACATGTAGCGAAGTATGTATCAACTTGTCTAACTTGTCACAAAAAGCGAAGGTGGAACATCAGCGACCTGCTGGAATCTTGCATCCTTTAGATATACTTGAATGGAAGTGGGACAACATTTCCATGGATTTTATAACTAGATTTTTGAGAACAAGGAGAAAGAATTATTCTATATGGGTGATACTAGATCGACTGACTAAATCCGCACACTTTTTACTAGTAAAGACAACCTATAAGGTAGATAAGCTAACAGAGATCTACATTGCTGAAATTGTGAGATTACACGGAGTACCATCGAGTATTGTATCAGACCATGATCCGAAGTTCACATCTAATTTTTGGGGAGCATTGCACGAAGCGTTGGGAACGAAACTAAGATTAAGTTCAGCTTATCCACAAACGGACGGACAGACTGAAAGGACAAATCAATCCTTGGAAGATCTATTGAGAGTATGTGTATTAGATGATAGAGGAAGTTGGGATGATGTAATTCCGTTGGTTGAGTTCACCTACAACAATAGTTTCCACGCAAGTATTAGAATGGCACCATATGAGGCTTTATATGGGCGCAAGTGTCAAACGCCTTTGTGTTGGTATAAGGATGGTGAAAGTATGATTGTCGGACCGGAGATGGTACAATAGACTATAGCTAAGGTAAAGAAGATCAAGGAGAAAATGAAGACTTCACAAGATCGTCAGAAGAGTTATGCGGACAAGCGTCGCAGACTTTTAGAATTCAAACAGGGTGACCATGTATTTCTAAGAGTCACGTCTACTACTGGAGTTGGTAGAGCCTTGAAATCGAAGAAATTGACTCAGAAATTCATTGGACCATATCAAATTTCTGCATGAATTGGGTCTGTTGCTTATCGGATTGCATTGCCTCCGATACTGTCAAATATTCATGACGTGTTTCATGTGCCACAATTAAGGAAATATCTTGCAAATCCATCAAATGTGATCGACCCATACACGATTCAACTGAAGGATAACTTGTCATTCGAAGTACCACCTGTAAGAATTAATGACAGGAAGATTAAGTGATTGAGGACCAAGGATGTTTCGTTGGTCAAGGTGATTGGAACTCAATTACTGGAGATGCAACTTGGGAACTGGAGAGCAAGATTAGAGAATAACACCCTGAGTTATTTACTTACGTGTAGTATCGAGGACGAAACTAATTTTAGGGGGGTAGTAATGTAAGACCCATAGGTTTTAAATTCTAATTTATGTATTTTGGTATTGAACTATGAGGCTTTTTAGCCAAGTTATCCATATTTGTGAGTTTAATGCCCAAAAATATCTTTTGATGCCCCGATTAAACTTATTCGTCGATAAATAAATTAGATTAAGTTTGGGCAGTTTTGTTAACAATATCTCGAGTTGCTGAAAATTGTATCTGTTAATTGAGTTGCGACGGTAGTAGATATTTTTATCAAATGGTTCGAGAGGTTATGGGTGAAATGGTAATTTTGATAAATATCTAGATATTTAGATATTTGTTAAGTTATAATTAATATATATATTTATGTATATATATATGTGTGTGTGTGTGTGTTTGGAGGGAAAAGGAAAGAAAGGTAAAAGGAAGGAAAAGAAAAAGGAAAGAAAAGGAAAAAGAAAGAAAACAGAAGAAAAGAAAAGGAAAGAAAACGTTTTCCTCTCTCTGCCTCACGAAATCTCATTCTTCCTCCTCGTTACTTCTTCTTCTTTTGCTTTCTTTTGCTTCAAGAAAAGGAACACTAGGCTTGGTGGGTGAGAAGACAAGGATTTCTCAGCTTCATTCTTCTCCTTTGATTCAAAAATGGAGAAAAACGGTGTTGGTGTTTTCAAAACCGTCAAACGCAAACCTCCATGTTTCTTCTAGATCTAAGCTTCGTTTCGCAAAGAGATAGAAAGGGAATGTTTCTCACCTCCATGCTACGGTGCTAGTGAACTAACTTTGGAGGCGATGTCGTGAACGAAGATGTTATCGAAATTGCTCGCGGTACCGTAATCACTCGTTAAAGCTAACATTAAGGTAATGGCTCCTTCTAAACTTTTAGTTTGCATTTAGGGACTTATATGTGGTTGGGTGGCAAAGAAATTGGTTAGAGTTGAAGTGTGGATTTGGGGAAAATAGATTTATTGCGTTTATCGGTGAAATTTTTGAGTAGTGGGTTGTGATGATTTGTGTTTGACGTACTCATAATTAAGATTATAAATTTTGAGATGTGTTCGTATGGATTTTGTGGAAAAATGAATTGATGTGATTTAGTGTGAATTGTGGATTGAAATTGAGAATATGTCTGAGTATGCTCTGTGTGGAATTTGAAAATCATTAGAGTTAAATGAGTATTAAAAATGGGGAATATTTTAATATCTGCGTTTACTTAATGATTGTCGTGAAAATCGTTAGAGTTAAATGAGTATTAAAAATTGGAAATCTTTTAGTATCTGCATTTACTTAATGATTGTCGTGGATAGAGTTAGAGTATGTTCATGCATTTTATAGTACCTTGCGACCAGATGGGCTAAGGTGATAGTGGTGACCGGATAGGCCACGATATGATTCCATGTGATTTGTTGGTTCATCTTATCCATGCGGGGATTGTCGCATCGTGTAAGGTCTGCGATAGAGTGCACATATTTGGTAAATGGTGCTGACCCGTGATAGGTGACACCTCGGTAAATAGTACTTCGGCATGTGATAGGTGGTACATTTACGATTTACATTTTTAGTAAATCGTGCTGACCCGTGATAGGTAGCACTTCGGTAATTTAGTACTTCGTCCCGTGATAGGCGGTACAATTAATGTTTACTATTTTCGAGGAGGGTTTTGGTTTGGAATTTCGAGTCCATGCATTTTGGCATATACGCCTTGCATTAGGGTGCTTGGCACGCGAGTCATGTTTGATTCAAGATTATAATTGAGTGTTTGAACTCTTGTGGTTGTTGTGGTTGTGCCATAATACCAACATTGTCAGCTTGACATTTTATTTTGATGGGTTCCATGTACCACTTTTTGATGTGATGTGGGGAGTTAAAATTGTTGTGGCAGTGCTTTTGTACAAGTGTCTGCCGAGAATGCCCCAGGAGTGTGAGCTATGTCTAATAGGCCTCATAGCCCCTGTGTATTTTGATGTTTGAATACTTTGGATTTTGATTTTAAAAACTATTCCGCTGCTTGTAAATATTTGTTGACTTTGTCATTATGTTACGACTTAAATATTTATCCAAAAGTATTTCCTTCATTATTTCTTTGTTTTTATGAAATTGTTTTTTTTAAAGAAATACACTCGTGGTGTTAAAAATTGGGGTGTTACAGATTATGTGTGTAAGATTATGGATTGATTGTTTAATTATGATAACGATGAAGATAGTGAAAGGAAATGTTGAACTACCCGACCCATGTCGATGATGGATATTTAAGAGTAAGGAATATTTTAGGATTAAAAGGGGGATTTGGGTGGGGAGTTCCTAGCTGGATTGGGAGTAATTTCTCAATGTTGGGAGCTACAGTGCAACACATCTTTAACCTGACTAGACACAAAAAAATGATCTAGAAAGTGTAGTAGCAGGAACAATTAGGACTTGAGTATGCATGTTTAAGAGTAGGACATAGTGCCACAGATAACTCTTACATATATGAGTTATTATACTTAATTTAGTCTCATATTTTAATTAGCCTATTAGTTGATGTAATGGTTTAATATTAAAGTATGAAAATAATTTAGGTGATTAAGTTTAGTATTTTATTTTTTAGTTAATTAAAGTATGAAAGATCCTTGCATGGAAAATACTTTTTGTGGTGTAGATAAGAGGTGTGTGTTCTATTAGTTGTAACGGCGGTGCAAGTACAAGATGTGGGAGACTTACACCTGAGGGGGAGTATGTTGGATTCAAGTGTGAGTGGTTAATCTCATATTTACTATGTTATGAACTAAATGTTTGATATATAAGTGGTAACCCATCTACCCATTTCTTTAAGATTTTAGGTTGAGACATATATGTGGTCCTAGATCATTTGACACATTAATGCTCCCTCAAACTCTCCAACAAAATGGTCCTCTCATTTCAAATACCATATTTACTTTTAATTTTCAACCAAAAATATTATCTTTTATATTTACAACAAACAAGTTAGAATGAGGTAGATCTGAACGACATACCCAAAATTGCTTCATGACCCATTAGGGTCACTATGAGTATCTAGTTATGCTTTTTGGTGTGATTAACGCTCTGAATATATTCATAGGTTACATGGATAAGAATCTTCACCCTTACTTAGACTTGTTTCTCGAGGTTTTCATCAACGAAATCATAGTTTATTCTATAACTAGAGAAGAACATGCAAAACACCTAAGGATAAACCATTGTTTGCTTCGTTATCCAAGTGTGTGTTTTGGCTTAAAGATGTAAGTTTTTAGAACAAGTAAATTGAAAAGGTAAATTTTCCATTGGCCATCAAAGTTATAGAGTGACTTGAAAGGAGTGCGCTTAAAACAGTGATTGAGTTAATAAACTCTTTAGAGTTATCTATGTATTATTATAGATTCATAAAAAGATTTTCCAAAATAGCTTTACCCTTAGCCAAGATAACAAGGAAAGGCAATTTTTTGTGTATGACATTGAGTGTAAGAACAGTTTTCAAGAATTCAAAAAAAGGCTAACCTTAACTTCGATTTTACTGTTACATAACTCGAGTGAACCTTTTTATTTAATTGTGATACATGAGGTAAGATATTGGGAGGAGTGTTAATGCATAATGGAAAGGTTGTGGTCATGCCTAGAGACAACTCAATACACATGAGAGGAATTACCCAACCCTTGACCTTGAGTTAGCTGCAATAGTGTTTGTGTTCAATATATGAAAGCATTACCTTTATGAGGCTAGATTTGAATTATTTACCAAAGACAAGAGTCAAAAGTATTGTTTGATTAGGAGGAGTTGAATATGAAGCAACGTAGTTGGTAAAAAATCATAAAGGACTTTGACTTCAAGCTTAGTTTTCATCTTGAGGAGGAAAATGAAGTTGTCGATATATTGTATCCGCATTGTTGGTAAAACATGGAGAGTTGTTGGAACAATTAAAACTCCATATCTTAGTGTGTGAATTTACCCATAAGAGGTTGGGAATGTTAAACATATCTAGTGGATTAATATTAAAGATCACAAAAGGTTACATACTAGATTTGTAATTGATAGATAAGTTGGAATTGATCAAGCATGGGAATGAACCACATTTTAAGATGGGATATGATGAAGTTCTAAGATTCTAAGAAAGGATCTACGTATTGGATGCATAAGGGTTAAGGAAATTCATTATGGAAGAATGTCACATGAGCTATTAAGATATAAAAAGATTTAAAGAAGGTATTTTGGTGACCTAGAATGTAGTGGAATTTTTCTATGCATGTTTGACTTGCCTAAAAGTTGAAGATAAAACACTAGAAGTATTCAAGATTAATGCAAACTTTGTGTATTCATTTTGAAGTGGGACATTAGCTTAATAGATAACCCTGCACTCATAAAGAATTTGATACTATTTGCATAATGTGGATACGTTGTCCAAATTTGTTCACTTTATTCCAATGAATATCACCTACTTCATAGAGAAGTTGAACAAATTGTACATCAGAGAGGTTGTGAGATTACATGGTGTACTAGCAAGTATAATTTCATATTGAGACCTTATTTTCACAATACCACCTACATGCTGATAGTCAAATATAGATGATCAACCAAACTTTAGAAGACCTACTAAGAGCATTAGAGGAGAGTGATAGTTGGAACTATGTTTTGTGACTCATAGAGTTTACCTACAATAATACATTTTATTCTTGCATTAAGTAGAAATACAACTTTTACAATGAGATAGTCATGAGAACATTTTACTATTTGAGTAAGTTCATGAGATTGCTTCAAAGCTTTAGATAAATATTTTTCAAGCTTTGCTATTTGATTTTCTAAATTAAAATGGTTTTATTTTGATAAGCTATTAATTAATTTTATATATTTAGCTTCCTTGCGAATTTTTTCAATTGCCTTTTGCAATTATTCTAAGTAGGTTAAAAAGTTAAGTTCATCACCCCTAACCTCTTCTCTATGATTTTTAGCCATGACACATAAATTTGCGGTGTCTTTGTTTTTGGAGATTTCACTTGAGGTTTCATCACTATCCTCCTAAGCTATGCAAGCTATTTCCCTTCTAAACCATTTTGCCATTTTTCTCAATTGCATGAATCTTCTTAACATACTTTATACATTGTGGTTTGATGTGTTATGAGTTTTCCTATTCATAGAAAGTGACGAATGAATTGACAATATCCTTCTTACTTGTAGTCTTTGACTTTTTATTAAACAGATAAATTTTTAACATTCATTTTCTCCTAAGGAACTTGTTGTACCTTCTCAGAAAAAGACACATTTCTTCATCGCTTGAGTCTTGTTTTTCCAATTCATTATCATTAATATTTTCATCCTTCTTTTATCAAAAGGATGAGCGAACCAAGATTATAATTTTCTTTTTCATCTCTTGCTTTTTTTCTTCATGAGCAACTATATAATTGAGCTTTTGTTCATGTTCTTGTAATTAAATAAACCAAGTAGCTATGGACATTGTACTGACAATCACTGCTACCTTTGGTTTCCAATCTTTGCTTAGGAAACTTAAAATTTTATTTGTCAAATCTTAATTTGAATTTTTTTCTAGTGCATCCAAATGATTCACATTATGTGTATCAACTTATACTCTAGTGTAAGCGTATTAATTCTATAATGTTTGACTTTGCTTGTGCCTTCTATTGGAACCAAATTGGTTTTCCTCTTATGATTTTGATGTAAAAAAAGTATTTTATGAGAACAATTTGTTTGAATTGAGGGCTTCACTAAGTGTCTAGAAATTAGAATAGAAAATTAAAAGAAACAACTTCAGAAAAAGAAATTTGAAGCAAATGGGAGATCGTTGAAATCAAGACTTAGAAAGAAACAACATCAATAAAAAGAAGATATTAGAAGCAAGAAATAAGAAAAATATTAGAGGAAACTACTACAGAATAAAACCAGAGGATCCCACGAGAGGGTACTGCTAGAGGATATCACCAGAGGAAGTAAAAAGGTCAATGGAAACGAAATGAAATCAGTCAACATAATCCTCATAATTAGAAAAATGCACGCGTTGGAAAAGTTGGTGCATTTGCATATGATAGTGTGCTTCTGATAGTTCAACATGTCTTTAGTAGTTCAATGTACCTTTGGTAGCTCAATGTGTTTTTGGAAAATCAAAGTGCCTCTGAAGATTCAACGTATTTCTAAAGTTTTCATGCTTATAATGAAAGAAATTGTAGCATCACTTTGATAAACAATAATTGTAGCATGCTTCTGAAGAAAAATAACTAAAGCATGCCTTTGATGAAAAATAATTGTAGCATGCCTTTGAAGTCTATTTCTTTAGCATGCCTTTGAAGTCTATTTTTTTAGCATGCCACTAAAGTCTACTTTTAGCATGCCTTTATAGCCTCAAGCCACTGTTCAAGTATGGATTTGAAGCATATATTTCGCTGACTCTAAAGAGTAAAAGACATTCCAAAGTGATGCCTCTAACACGTAGCACACTATGATAATAGCAACAAATGTGATTTTCCAAAACCACTAATTCTAAGTTATGAAGTTTGCTTCTGGCTATCAAGAAAGCAAGGTATACAACATCTGACTCCAACAATAAACTCATAATGTGATGAAGAAAAGTCAATGCCTCTAATGGAAAGCCAAAAGTTCTGACAAAACATAAATTTCACTTAGCCATATTTGAAATTATGAAGGTCCAAGAACAGGCCTAGTTTAAGTTCACACCCCAAAATCAAGAGTATGAAGAAAGACTCGGTTGAATAATTTCCAAATACAATCTAGAAAAAATATGCATCATATTCTTTTAGAAGAGTTGCTCAAATTAGAATCGGAAATAAGGAATTGGCTGATGGTCATATTATCAAAACATATCCTTCATAAATATATTTCGAATAGATTTTTATTGATCAAGATTTTAAGAACATTTGATCAAGCTTTGAAGAAGATTTCATCAAAATTTATCTACAACAAAATATGAACATAACCAATTTGAAGAATTTACAAACGCAATGTGAAAAAAATACGAACATAATTAATATGAAGAATTTACAAACTCAATCTAAACAAAATAGAGATAAAATTAATCTGAAGAACTTACAAACTCAATATGAACAAGATACAATTCATAATTAAACAACGACTAAATTGAAACCCAAATTTTAACTATAAATAGATACTCAAGGATAAAGAAGAACATCACTGAAAAGAATAAAAGAGTAGAAGAACTCAAACTCAAGATTCCAAATTCATTTTAGAGTTCAAAGAGAGAAACACTTGTTTGAATGAAAAATATTTTTTTAGTGTTATTTTCTTAGAGTGTGATAGTTATTATTATTATTAGCTTTGTTAGAAGAAAACACTTAAAGTCCAATCTTTTATATCCAACTCGATAGTGGTTTAGTTCCTTCTTCGATTCGATGTTGTAAGGTTATTAGGAGAAGACCTGGATTGCACGGTCAAAGTGGTTAGTTCCTCAAAAGTTTAGGGTTGTTAGGTTGTTTGGGAAGAGTTATTTGGAGGTTCAGGTTCTTTGTAATTCAAAGTATTTGAATTAGTGGATTAAAGCCTTTTGAATGAGGTGACATAACGTAGCCAAGTTAGTGGCGAACTAGGATAAATATGTGTCCAATTAATTATGCTTTCATTATTTGTTGCCTTTGAACCCGATTGCGTCTTATCTATGTAATTCATAAAATCAACCAACCTTCATCAAACTAGCAAAAAGTTATCAACTTTGACAAACACAATTCAACTCCCCTTCTCGTGTTTGAACCTTCAAAAAGGTCATTCTAAAATATCTTGTCCCATGTTAAACACGAGGAAAGACAAGAAACTATTCAAGACTAATAAAATAGGACCCAACCAAATTTGGGGACCTAAAAACAAAATTATCTATGTTGTAGATGTTCTCAACGACCAAGTTAAAATACCAGTCATGGTTACCTGGACAGTGGATGCTCATGACATATGATGGGAGAAAAGTCTATGTTCTAAGACCTAACTTTGATCAAATGAGGTACATTAACTTTTGGAGGAGAGCATAATAGATAGATCATTGGACGCAACACATTTGATGATGGCACATCTCCTTCCATTAAAGAAGTTCTATTTGTTTAAGGTTATTAACATAATTTATTAAGTATTAGTCAGTTAAGTGATAATAACTATGATATTATATTTAATCAAAAACATACAAAGCAATTAGTCAAAGAGATGAATATGTACTCTTTATAGGTCAGAGGCAAAATAATCTATATCAGATAAATTTGTTTAACTTAGAGAAACAAGATATTAGGTGTCTCCTGTCAATAAATGAAGAAAAATTAATTTGGCACAAAAGGTTAGGTCATGCAAACCTATGATTAATTTCAAAATTGTATGAACATCAACTTGTTAGAGGTCTACCTAAGCTTAGCTACAAAACTGAAATTATGTTTGAAGCTTGTCAAAAGGGAAAATAAACTAAGATTTCTTTTACCCCAAAGAACTTAGCTTCTACCTCCAAACCCCTTGATCTCTTGCAAATAGATCTCTTTGGACAAGTGAAAACAACCTCAGTAATTGAAAAGAAATATGGCTTTGTAATAGTCGATGATAAAATTAGGTGGACTTAGGTAAAATTCTTAAGAAATAAAGATGACTGCCACAAAGTGTTTATTGCATTTTGCAAGCAAGTCATGAATGAAAAATGTCTTAGGAATATAACAAATAGAAGTGATCATGGAGGATAATTTGAAAACAAGTTATTTGAAAGTTTTTTTCATAAGAGTGGAATCTCACACAATTTCTTCTCTCCTAGAACACCACAACAAAATGGAGTAGTTTTAGAAAGAAAAAATAAATCCTTTCATGAAATGACCAGAACCATGTTAAGTGAGACAGGTGTTACAAAACATTTTTTGTCAAAGACAATTAACATTGCATGCTATATTCATAAAAGGAATTTAATTAGGCAAATATGGAATAAAATGCCATATGAATTATGGACAGGTAAGAAACCTAATATCTCTTACTTTAAGCAATTTGGTTGTATTTTTTATATGTTAAACACCAAAGACAACCTTGACAAGTTTGGTTTCTGCTCTCAAAAGTGTACCTTCCTTGGATACTCTGAAAGATCCAAGGCTTATAGCGTGTTCAATATGGAAACTCAAATTGTGGAGAAGTCAATATATGTTAAATTTGATGACAAACAACTTGACCTTAAAAAGTTAAAGCAAGTTGAAGATACTGCACATCTCTTAGAACCATAGGAAGCAGATTGAGAAAAACCAGAAGAACCTAAACAATCAGAGGATGCAAGTAAATTAGAGGAAGATCATAAAACATTATAAGATGATCTGGCAAAGTCAAAAGCAGTCAAAATAGTTCAGAAGTCAGAACTAGATGAAAGTACAAATCATCTCATCCTGAAACTCTGATTATTGGAAATGCTAATGATCCTCTGAAAATCAGAACTTCACTGGAGGAAACCTCTTTGTCTGGTTTGATCTCCTTGATTGGACCTGACTCTATTGAGAAGCACTGACAGATGATGATTGGATTCTAGCAATGAAAGAAGAGCTAAATAAATTTAAAAGAAACAAGGTTAGACTAGTTGCACAAGGTTACAATCAACAAGAAGGTATCGATTACACTAAGATATTTACTACAGTGACCAGGTTAGAGGAAATACATATTGTAAGACCTTTAGATTTTAAATTCTAATTTATGCAAATTTTAGTATATTTTGTGTTGAATTGTTGAGGCATTTAGCCAATTTTATTTAATTTTATGAATTAAATATCTAAAATATATATTATTAGAATTAATAATATGTTTAATATTTATATATATTTTAATATATATTTTGAGACCTGATTAAAACTATTTGTCAAAGAATAATTTAATTATGTTACGAAGAATTTAATACTGGGCATATTTTTTATGAAATGTCACTTATTGCTAAAAAATTTATATGTCAATTGAGTTGCGACGATAGTAGATATTTTTTTAAAAAAAAAGTAATTTGAAAAGTGATGTGTAATGATATTTTTAAAAATATTTATAAAGTTAGGTATTTATTAATTTGGTTTTAATTATAAAATATATATATATATATATATATATATATATATATATGTGAAACCATCAGAGAAGGATTTTCACTTTTCCCCTTCTCATCTTCATTCTCATTCTGTTGCCTTCTTTATGTTTCATTTTTTTAAAAATAAAAAGCAAAAGAAAAGAAACCAACCTTGTATTACGAAAGGCAGCGCTCTATCCTTAGGTTTGAGTGGGTTCCTCTTTCAACTTCCTTCACTCCATCTTCGTTTTTTTTCTTAGCAACGGCAAACTAGTGTTGGTGATTTAAAAAAAAAAAAAATAACAAATACAAACTTTCATTTATCTACTAGATCTAAGTTTCAATTCGAAAAGTGACAGAAAAGAAAGTTGTTCATTGCCACGCTGCGATGCTAGTGAGATAGTTTTCGAAGCAACTTCACGAACTTAAATTTTACCGGAGCCGTAATCGCTTGTTAAAGCTACAACGGAGATAAAGGCTTCTTCCAAACTTTTAGTTTGCATTTAGGACTTTATTTGTGATTTTGTGGAAAAGAAATTTGATGTATTTGAGGTGTGATTTTGTGAAAAATGAAATTAATTAGTTTATGTGTGAATTAGTTGAAATTGAATTTAGTTTGTTTTAAGGTGTGTTGTGTAGTGATTAATGTTGGGTATGGATTGTATGTTCATAATTAATATTATAATTTTTTTTTCCTGATGTGATTTAAATTCTTGTGTTTGAGTTATATAATGAGTTATTTTTAAATAAATGAGTTTGAACTGAAGTTGAAATTTTACGAAAAATCTAGAGTTGTTAAAGTTGTAAAAAAGTTCAAATTTTAATTAAATTAAAGAGTTTGAGCAAAAAGATAGATTGAAATTAAAAATGGTTAGAGTTTAAAATGTTACTCTTTTAATTATTCTTTGATTGAGTTTAAAAAGAAAAAAAGTTTAGAGTATTTTATTAACTCAAAAATTTCGGTGCTTTAATAGTTGAGTGTGTGTATGTGATATTTGAACAGTATTTGTTTTATTTAGTTTTAACTAAATAATATAGATTATTTAGTTTTAAAAGTTTGGTGTGTGAGAAAGATTAAATTTTGAGAATTTTGTTGTGTTTGGATTAGTTTTATTGTGAACAAATTGTTATAAATATTCATGTTTATGTAGTTAGCTCCTTGAGTCTCAAAAAGGAATCGAGATCGTTGGCACCGAGTTAGCGGGGGGGAGGACTCTGATATATTTATGTTGTTGTGGTGATTTATGGTTGAAAATTTTGGAGATTGAATATGGATGATTAATGTTTGAAAATTATAGTGACTCATGTTTGGGGAAATTGATGTGTTCATAATTAATATTATGAATTTTTGAGAAAAAAATTATGTGTGGATTGGTGGAAAAAGAAATTAATTCAATTTATGTGTGGATTGGTGGAAAATGAATTTAATTCAATTTATGTGTGGATTGGTGGAAAATGAATTTAATTCAATTTATGTGTGGATTGAATTTGAGAAATGTGATTTATGTGTTTTTGTGGAAATTGAAATTGGTGTGAATAAATATGTTTAAGTATGTTATTTGTTGTATATATGAAAAATCATTAGTGATAAATGAGTATTAAAAATGGGGAATCTTTTAATGACTGCATTTACTTAATGATTGTGGTGAAAAAGTCAGAGTATGCTCTTGCATTTCATAGTACATGGTGACCGTGATGGGGCCATGTTGATAGTGGTGACCGTGATGGGCCACAAGATGATGTCATGTGAATTGTTGGTTCATCTTATCCTTGCGGGGATTGTCGCGTCGTGTTGATCTGTGAGAGATTGCATTCTAGAATGTGTTAATTTGGGTGTTGTTGTGATTTGCCATAATTGCCTAGAGGTGTAAAGTTGAGTTGATTAAGTTTTGATGTACTTATGTGTTCATAATTGATGTTATGAATATTCGATGTGTGATTGAGGTGTGAATTTATGGAGATTAATTTGGTGTTAATTATGTGTCAATAATTGATAATATTAATGTTTGAAGTGTCGATTGATTCAGAGCTATTTTAGAACTGAAAATCTGCATTTTCTATGTTGTATTCGCCTACGACAGTGCAATTTGTTAAAACTTCATTTTTCAACATTGTTTATGCATTTTTGGACATATGAAAACCCTTTCAAGGAGTATGCTAAGATGAAAGGTTCTTTTGAACATTTGAAAATATAAGAATTTTGCTAAGTGTTATTTGTTAATTTCGATTGGTGACCCTTTACAATTATTGTGGAAATTTGTGTTTTGCTCTCAAATGATGCCCGAGTTCATTCCACCGACTGTTACCTTGACGAAGGAAACGTCGTTAGACTTCCCTGATCGAGACTCGCCAACTACTTGGGTATATGACCCCATCTCAAGCAGGGCTACTTATACGTGGAGGGTAGTGAGAACTAGTAGGAAAGTTGAGGCAATATTTCTTGTGGAACTCACTCACAAGAAGATCAATTATCCAGCACCTTCTGGATTAGTGCTTGGGATGAGTGAAGCTTGGGAAGATGCGAAGGATTCCTCGATTAGAGTGGAGGTAGAGGCCACTATGGGAGTTAAGGATACAGTGGTTGGACCAAGGACTGGAAGAAAGGATAAGGGGTCGATGCCCGTGGAGTAAGAGATTGTAGGGCCATCTAGGCGGGTCGAGTCAGAGCTTCCTCTTCCAATGAATGATCCCTTATCGACTATCACTAAAGTAGCATACTGTTTTGAGGTTCCGGCGTTGTCGAAGCCACCTATCTCGTGGGTGGATCTGACTTCTGAAGAGAGCGATTTGTCTATTGATGTTGATGAGGAGAAGGTTACCTTGAAGATGGATGTTGCATCAGACGGGACTTGTGGAGTGTGTGGAGGTCACCCATGTTATTGTAGTTGCTAGAGTATGATCAGATTAATTTTGTTGTATAGGGACTTGATATCTTTCTTTTGGTGGTTGTACTTATTTCATTGGGATGATTATAACTATACTTATACGGTCAGATAACTTATGTCGTGGTGGGTCCATGTTCCATTTTTTTTTATTTGAAGTGACCATGGGGGAATTAGTATTTCTTGAAGCAGTACCTGTACAAGTGTTTGCCAAGAATACCCCAGGGGTATGAGTGATGCCTGATAGGTCTCATAGTCTCGGCGTATTTTATATTTGGATATTTTGGTTTATCGCCTCAAAACTATTTCAGTTTGTTATAATTATGATGTAATTAATTATGACAATTCTCGTTTGTGTGACACTTTGGTATTTTATTAGTTGATTTTTGAAAGAAAAAAAAATATACTCACGCTATTAAAAATCGGAGTGTTACACATATCCTACTCTCTTTGTTGCTTGTAATAATATTACTTTATTTCAAATGGATGTAAAAAGTATCTTTTTGAATGGTTACATAAATGGGGAACTGTATGTAAAACAACCTCCTAATTTTGAAAATGTTGAGTTTCTAGATCATATCTTTAAGCTTAAAATTCTTTATACAGACTAAAACAAGCCCCTAGTAGGCAGGTTGACACTACCTTGCTTAGAAAAACTTTGAAAATGAAATTATTGTTATTTAGATTTATGTTGATGATATTATTTTTGGATCTACTAATGATACTCTTTTGTCAAGAATTTGCAAGTTAATGCAACACAAATTTCAAATGGGCATGATGGGAGAACTTAAGTTCTTCTAAGGAATCAAATTCTACAAAGTCAGAAGGGCATATACATTCATCAAACCAAGTATACAAAAGAGCTTCTCAAGAGATTTAAGATAAATTATTACAAACCTATGGCTACACCAATGCACCCTACTTGCTCACTCGAAAAAGATAAATCAGGTCAGAAGATTGACCAAAAAAACATACAGAGAAATGGTTGGGTCACTTTTGTAACTTATTGCTTCTAGTCCTTATTCAACTAATTGCTAACATATGGAACAATCAAATCATACGAAGGATACTTCACTTTGATGTTTTTCTCTCAAAGACTCAACCACACAAGAAGATGAATAAAAAAAAATGTTTAATGTTGATTCTATTGTTGAACAAATGAATAATAAATGAAAGTATTCAACCTTAGAATGAAGAAACTATTATCAATATTTTAGAGACAATGTTCAATTATAAAAGGACAATACAATGCAACATAAATAACTGATTTGTAACTGCAAAATTGAACTTTACAGGTCATATGAACCGATTCTCATTTGTACGAATAATTCATAAATTTTCAAGAACTCAAAATTTCAATCATGAAATCCATGAATTAGTTTGTGACCTTGTTAAGTTGACCTATCAACTTCCAAGAGGTCATATGAACTGATTCTCATTTGTATGAATGATTCATAAATTTTCAAGAACCCAAAATTTCAATCATGAAATCCATGAATTAGTTTGTGACTTTGTAAAGTTGACTTATCAACTTCCAAGTGGTTTAATGAGTCGATGCATACCACATCTGAATCATTTACTTGTTTCATTCAGTCTGAAATAATTAACAAATATGCATTAAACCTTATAATTAGTGGCTATTGAGAATTGAAGAATCAACACACGAACATTGAATATAATTAACGCATAATTTGGACATATATCAAAGCACTACATCTATTCTAGAGAAACTTACACCAATAATTAAAAAAATCCAACAAATTTAAAAAATAAAAAGAGAAACTTACACCAATAATTAAAAAAATCCAACAAATTTAAAAAATAAAAAGTAAACTCGAGGCTTTTGGGGGGAATATGTATTAATCTAGAAAATCAAAGCCTCAATGCTAGCCTTTTTTGGCATTCCACATCTAGGGCATGCCTCTAGAAAATTAGCACAAGCTTGGCATGAAGCAAGATGCCTACATGGGAGGAATAAAATACATGGCCTATGAGAATCACAACTTTTACAAACCGTAAATTGATTTTTCACGATTACTTCTTCCTTCACTTTATTTGTACCACAACATGATTCTGCATCATTTGCCACCACAATTATTTCTTTCTTCTTTTCCTCCTCCAAAATCTTGTAGAGAGCAAATGCTATGTCTTCCTTTTCTTGAGCCACCCTTTTCAACTCGTCATTTTCAACCTCAAGCCTTTTCAGAAAATCTTCTAGATCCCATGTTTTGTTTATAGCTTGTAAAATTTCTTGGTCCTTTTTTTCTAAAAGATCAAGTGAATGAGATTCAACGTCTTTTAGTAAGGCTTCCACTTGTTCTTTTTCTTTCTCATGTACCATTGATCTCAGTTGTTGGCTCTGCCATATAAGAATAAATTTTTAATGAGAATTTATGAACTCCAAATGCGTATAGATACCATATAATACTTATGCGTACATATTACAAATTTTTTAAGTTTAATATATGATACAACTTAAATAATTTAATAAATTTTTTATTAATAAATAATAAACGTATAGAATATTTATAATATTTATTACAAATTTAAAAAAAAAATATTCTTGCGTAGAATATTTATTAAAAAACTTACAACTTGTAAGGAGTTGTTCATCAATTTTCATTAATATAATAATAATGATGCCAAAATATAAAAAATAATACTTATAATCAAAATACAAATCGTAAAATTTTAGTTTAAATCATACTATATATATTAACCCCTATATTAAGATATCAACAAAATCAATATTAACAAACTTTCACAATGTAAACAATTGTTGAAAAGATATCTTTTAATTTTTAATTTTATTGTAATGTGTCAGATAAATTGTAAAACGTAATAATTTTAATTTTAAAAAAGTGTATGTTGCACTAGTATCACGTCATTTACATTACAATATCTCATACAATCCAGTAAAATATTTATTAAAATAAAAAAGTAAAAAATAAAAAAATAATAATAATAATAATAAGTGTGATATTCTTATGATATGTTTCTGAACATAAAAATGCATCATTTAAGTTGATTGACGAGAAAAAGTTAATATAAAAATATGAATTCCATCACTAATTTTATTAGAGACATCCCATATGAGACTATAAAAGCGTATATAATTTTCATTGTTCATTCAAAATAGTGAAAAAAACTAATTGAAAAAATAATAATTAAAACTTTATGTATAGTATTAATTCGAACCTGAAATATGATGTGTTGATTTAACTCTTCCTGTTGCTTCTCAAATTGTACTGCAAACCTAGAAGTTAAAATGTTTGAATTATTAAGACGAAGATTGGAATCAGGTTGCTCTTGTTTCTCATCACAAAATTGAGTGAAAAATTGCTCTTTTCCATAGTTGCAAAAGCGAAGGCTAGGTCTGTCTTCATGTTCAAGTATTTTATTGTCCATATTTTTTGCAACAACTTTTCATAACTCTTTACCACAATTATATATTTCATTCAAATGTTCTTTTATAGTAAAAATAAACTATAAAAACTTCACTAAATATAATGAATTCAATAAATCAAATTCCTTTTAAATTAATTAATTGTTAGTATTATATATATTTAATGACACTCAATGAATTAATGTATATATTTTGATTGACCTGAAAATATAACCGAAAAACACAAAATTCTTTTCACGTATATTAAGAAAATAGTATATTTTACCTATCAACTTTGTGAATAAATGTTCCTAAAATACCTTTTTTAATATAAATATGTTCAACTTTTGTATCAAAATAAATATATAAATATGTTCAATGATTTTAAATCTTCTAAAATACTTAAAAATGAATACCAAAATAAAAAGGCATTTAAAATTATTTAAGGATATATATTTTGAAAAATAATAAATATTCTAAAATTTACAAAATACGTTTTTTTACATGTTAAAAGTTATCTTATATTTCGAAACAAAGGTAGGATAGAATATCCAAAATAATTTTTTTGACATAGACGTGTTAAATGTGTTATTTACAGCCGAGTTGTCTAAATATTAGTGTTTGAAAATATAACTATTTTTTGTTTACTTAATGTAACTCAAATTTTTACTGAAATATATTTATTTCATTTTATTACTTTTAGATTTTTAAATTATTGATCTAAGATTTTATAATTAACTAATTGTAACATTTAATTACTTTGTAGTAATATAGTTGTCATAAAACTATATTTTAGTAATTTAATTTGAATAGCTTATTTTGATAAAAGAAATAATAGTAGAAAATTTGAAAATAACAGGTTAGGAAAGAATAAATAACAGTAGAAAATTTCTATGAGTATATTTAGAAAAATGTTACAATAAATGACTTCATTGGTTTTGATATTTTTTATTATTTTTTTTATATTAAGGATCAAAGGAATACTTATTATTTAAAAGAATTTTGTACCCTTATTTAAATTTTTATTTTTTCAAGCAGATACATTTAATGTTTCCCAATTTTTTATAAATGTATATTTGATTAAATATCTAAAAAATTACTTCAATTTATAACTTTATTGATTGTAATGTATTTTTTTTTTCTTCTTATAAAAAAGACGTACAGTATTTTTTAAGAAACATGAGAGGTTGGACTTTGTGGTAGTTGTCTCCTTGGCTTGAAAACGCGTTGATTTTGAGCCAACAAATAGAGTTGAATTAGTAGTATTTTTAGATGTTTCTTTCTTTTCTTTTTTTTTTCTTTTTTTTTTTTTTTTTTTTTTTTTTTAATTTTAGATGTGTTTATGATCAGTGTATGTACTCAATTGATGAAAGGAATATATATTCGGTTCATGATTATTTATTTTTGTGGTTTTTAACAAGGACTGGTCGGTTCATGAATTCTCTGATGTCTTTTGCGCATTTGAATTAATGTTGAAATTTATTGGCATGACTTTTGCTAATGCAACTCCTTTACTTTTTTGATATCGGAGCTTTGGAACTCGTAAACTAAAAAACCTTAAATATTCTCTGTCATCTATTTTCTATTTCTTTTTATAAAATAAATTTTATTACAATTAACTTTAAAATCGTTTACATATCTCTAATTTTTTTTCCCTATCTACATATTTCATACTCTTATACTTTCTTCTTAATGTAACCCCCAAATAACTTTCATATTAATTTTTATAACTCATACCATTAACATATTTTAAACCATTTCTTATAACCTTTTTCACCATGATATAATATTTACATAGATTATTTTAATAAAAAATATGTACACATTTCACAAAATACCTAAACGTTTTTTATTTTACTTTTGTTACTTTTATTTTCAGTAATTTCTTTTTATTATTATTATTATTATTATTATCCTGCATTAAATTTTCTGTATGTTCATTTTCATTAATTAAAGACTTAGATTTAATTACAACTTTTGTTTCTATATTATAACTCTAATTCACAAAATTGATTTTCTTATTTTAAAAGTCGAGAGAGTTTTGATTCATCTCTTATGTTTTTGAACTAAAAAATGACGATTTTATAAATTTTAAATGATGTAATATATAATTTTATAATATAGAATCATCTAAATTTATTAATTATTTAAATGTCATTAATTTAATTGAAAATATGAAAAATTTCAGAAGTTGAAATATAAATATTTAGGGTGTTTTATTTTAATTTCATGTTGCCTTATTCAAAACATCCCATGTCATCATTGTAAATCATCTTATCATATGTTGCCTTATTCACAATAATTCATCATTTTTTAGTTAAAAAATTATTAGAGAGAAACAAAAGTGTCGACTTTTAAAATAAGAATATCAATTATATGATTCAATAAAAATAGAAGATTAAAACACAATTAAGCCAAAAATTTAATTGTTTGATTGAAAATATATAATAATATAACAGTTTAAAATTGAAAAAACAGTTTACCCCTAAATTATTTATTTTTTATATATAAAAATAAAATATTTTTAAAATTTAGTTGTTTAAGTAAAATAGTGAACGATAACATGAAAAATAAAATAATTTATATCAATAATACTATAATTGAAAGAAAAATTAGGATGCACAATAAAAAAAAGATTTAAAAAGTGAAAACGGACTTTTGCAAAACAAAAAATAGTATAACAAATTGTAAAGCAAGGTAAATGGACATGCGGCCCTTTTATTTTGTATTTTAATTGCAAACTTTCAAAGTTCTCATAGCCTTTCAATTTCAAACTAAAATTAAAACGGTTGCTTGAACTAAAACTATATATTTATATTTTAGATTCAACGGATGAGACTAAGGATGTAAATGGGTTGTTGGATTATTTTTGGTAAAATTTAAGACCGTTGCAGATTTTTTTTTAAATGAACTTTTATAGATTTTTTTAAATAAAAAAAATTAGTTTAAATAGTTTATTTTAAAATATAACTTTAAGTATTTTATCTATTTATTATAAATTTTTTTGGATGATAAAATTTTAAAAAATAATTAAAATAAAGCTATGTTTAGAAGCTTTTCATAAAAAATTATTTTTGAAATATACATTTTTAAAATAAATTTTCATAAAAATCAATTTTTAAAATTTTAAAATCATAAACAAATGAACTCAAATATGAACTAATCAATTTTATTTTGATTGGATTGAGTTTTTAAATTTTTATATAAAACTTGAACCAAACTAACTCGATTATAAAAAATATTGGATTGAATAAAGGTATGGTAATAAAGAAAAAAAATTATTTTAAAAAAATATAGTCAAATTTAAATACTTTAATATTTTAAAAATAACAAAAATATATTACAATATATTATTTAATACTTAAAATTCATCAACAAATACAACAAAACAATTAAATTAAATAAACTTACAACTAATTTTCAAATATAATTCAACAATTAAATTTCAATATACATTAATAATAAAAAAATAACTAAAAATATGTATGTCAATATCAATAAATTGAGTTTGTGAGTTAAAAATGCTAAATTCGTTACTTGAACTAATAATTTTGATTGGTTTAGACTATATCCAAACTTAATAACTGAGTCAAAATACAAGTTGAATTAATTTAAGGGTCCTACTATGTGGATTTGTAATTACACACACACCTAAATACTGCATTTGGCAAACAAAATGCACTATTTTGAAAGTGTTGCTATTATTCATAATTTTATTCTACTTGTAATATTACAAATACCGGTGTTATAAAAAAAGTTAGTATTTATTGTTATTGTTAAATATTTTTTTAATTTATACAAAATTATTATCTTTTAAGTTTAGTTCCTAAAAATATTTATTTATTTTTAGTCTATATTTTAATTTAATAGGGACTTCATTTAGGTATTAAAAGTATCAATTTTTTATAATTGTTTTTTAAAAATAGAGATTAAAAATGAATAAAAAAATTTAAACACTACAAAGATGATAATATTTTTATAGAAACCAAAAAATAACAAATTACTATGAAGCCCGTAAACTCCAAACATAAAGACATCTCTTATACCAATACTTCATGAGACCATGGCGGATCCCCATTAGACATGGCATTTGAACCCGAACTGTCCCGCATCCGCTCCGCATTTAACGGGGAAAATCCGTTTTTAATAGATGCGGGTGCAGATTTTTTCCGTTTTTCAAAGTTACGGGCGGGTGCGGGGGCGAGTTTCATCAAATCCACCCCGCACCCGCACCCGCATTCACCCAACATAAATAAAATTACTTAAATACCCTTATATCTCTTAAAATAGTAACAAAACCCTAATTTTATCAACCTTCCTTCTTTTTCCTAGCTTGCTGCCACCGTCCACCTCCACCCTCACTTTTTCTGTCCTAGCCGTCCTCCTTTCTCTCCGTGCGCCGTCTTCGTCATCATTGGTGTGTCGCCTCTTATTCTCTTCGCCGCTATAATTTTAAGGTTTGTTTTCAAATTTTCTACATTTTGATGCATTTTTCGTTTTTAGTTTTTTTTGTTTAATTTTTAATTCGGTTTCATTTTTGTGTATTAGTCTTGAGATTTTTCTGCATATTTTCTTATTATTTTCTTGCTGAAATCTGAATATTTTTCTGCATATTTTCTCCATAAGTGTCTTGTAACAAGGCTGTGAAAGAATGCTTATTTGTGGCACTAGTTGTTGACCATTTTTAGCGTGAGATATTATAATTTCAGACACATATATCACCTAGGAATAGATCATTTCTCAATAAAAGTTTCTCAATGGTCATTTGGTTGTAGCATTTATGCCAAAGTATTGATTTTTTTGGGAGGATTTGAATTGAAGGTACTGAGTGTGTGGATCTGCACAAAAGAATCTCACGACAAAATATATAGAGCCGTTAGGTTTGTTAGGTCCAAATTCAAGTGATACTTTTCTTTTTCTTGTTTTTATGTTTGTAAATAGCTATTCTAATATCGGTAATAACTAATAAACAGAAATTGCAAACAAAATAACAAATCAAATGCATTTATAGGCATGCTACTAACCTATGGAAATACAAAGTAGAATAAAGAAAGAAGACTATGTGCATACTGCCTACACACAATAACTAAACAAATTATATATGAATACTAGCAAAACAGTAGCAATCAAGATTCTCAATATGTTTTCTCTCCATCCTCTAGTATCTTTATTGCTCAAAAGATACAACCAATTAATGAACACTATGCTGAAACTCAAGTATATTGCCCCACTATAACAATTAAAATGCCTCACAGTTTCACATATTCTCCAAATGCATACCACAATCCCTATGTGACAAAAGACATGCGACAACCAACATGCTAAATTATTTATTTATGAATATGATTTTGATTAAGATCTGCTTTGGATTGATGTTGATTAGGATGCTTGTTTGTGGCACTAGTTGTTTACCATTTTTAGGGTGAGATATTATAATTTAAGACACATCATTGGTTCTTATTATTTTTTATTGAGCATAGATAGTTTTTCTGAAGATCTAGATTTTTATGTGCCAATGCTGCTAGTTAGATAATATGTATGACTACATGAAAATTATGGATTTAATTTGACTACATGATAAATTTTTTAAGAAATATATGTGTGTGTGTGAGTGAGTGTATAACTTATTTATGAATTTAATTTGTTTTTATGTGCAACTTTACAGAATATATAAATGGAATGTGTATATGCCAAAATGCATGATTCCGGAATTCCAAACCAAAACCCTCCTCGAAGGGTGTATATCATAATTGTACAGCCTTTCACAGACCAGTACTAATTACCAAGATGCAATCTCTCACGGATCGGCATGATTTACTAGCGTGCAATCGCTCACAGATCAGCACAACATACAAGAGTGCAACCGCTCATAGACTAGCATGATTTTCTAGAGTGCAATCGCTCACAGATCAACATAGTCTAAAGTGCAATCTCTCATAGATCAGCACGACGCGACAATTCTCACAAGGATAAGATGAACCAACAATTCACATGGCATCATCCTGTGGTCCATCACGGTAACCACTATCACCATGGCCCCATCGCGCTCACCATGTGCTATGAAATGCATGAGTATACTCTGACTCTTTTCACCACAATCATTAAGTAAATACAACTATTAAAAGATTTCCCATTTTTAATGCTCATTTAACACTAATAATTTTCCAGATACAACACAAAGTATACTCAAACATATTTATTCACACCAATTTCAATTTCTACAAACACACATAAATCACATCTCCAAATTCAATCCACACATAAATTGAATTAAATTCATTTTCCACCAATCCACACATAAATTTCTTCTAAAAAAGTTCATAATATTAATTATGAACACATCAATTTCACCAAACATGAATCACCACAATTTTCAAACATTAATCACCCATATTCAATCTCTAAAATTTTCAACCATAACTCACTACAGCAACATTAATATATGAAAGTTCTCCCCACTGCTAACTCAGTGCCAACGGTCTCAATTCCTTTTCGAGACTCAATGAGCTAACTACATAAACATAAATATTTTGTAACAATTTGTTCACAATAAAATGAATCAAAACACAACAAAATTCCCAAAATTAAATCTTTCTCGCATACCAAACATTAAAAACCAAATAATCTATATTATTTAGTTACAACTAAAAAAACAAATATCATCCAAATTTCACATACATACACTCGACTATTAAAACACCGAAAGTTTTGAGTTAAAAAAATATTCTAAACTTTATTTTCTTTTTAAACTCAATCTTAAGGTAATTAAAATAGTAACATTTTAAACTCTAACCATTTTTAATTTCAATATTTCTTTTTGCTCAAACTCTTTAACTTAGTTAAAATTTGAACTTTTTCACAACTTTAACAACTCTAAATCATTTATTTAAAAATAACTCATTACATAACTCAAATACATCATATTTAATTACCGCCAATTCACACAAAAAATAATCAATTCAATTTCCACAAAATCCACACATAAATTACATCTAAAAAATTCATAATATTAATTATTAACACATAAATCACACCAAACTTGAATCACCACAAACCACACCTCAAATATAAATTTCACTAAATCACACATAATTGCATTAAATTCATTTTCCACAATCTCATATACAAATCTCACAAATTTCCACCTCCACAAATACACATATAAAGTCCTATATGCAATCTAAAAAGTTTGGAAGAAGCACTTACTTCCATTGTAGCTTTAACAACCGATATCGGCACCACGACTAATTGCGGTAAAATTTTCATTTGCGTCGTCACTTCCAAAGTTGGCTTACGAGCACCGTAGCGTCACTACAAGAAATTTTGAGATTTGCGATAGATGGATTGCGACGGGTGCCAAAAAATCGTCGCAGTTCTCTCTTTGCGACACTTCCTACTACGGTGCTAAACAATTGCCGCTACATTTCTAAGAAAAACCAAGAGGCGCTGGTTTTTTTCCAATCCTGCTCCCATTTTTTGCAAGTCCCGCTCTCTAAAATTCTTCTCATATCTCTACGACCCTTTTCTCCCAAAACCAAAAACCCCTTTCTCCTAAATTTGTTTCCTTCAAATTTCCCAAACCCCTCAATCTCCCTATATAGAAGTTTGATCTCTCCATATCTGGAATTGAAGCAATTTATCTTCTCTGCGATAAGCTTCATGATATTTATCTTTTACGCAACTGAATGCTTGGTGTTGGTTGATAGTGAATCTCATTAGCTGAGCATTTTATTTATGTCCTTGTTTACAATATGATTTTCTTCATTACAAAGGATTTGCGACACCTAACTTACAAGAAATTGTCTTCAAAACCGTGATTTCCAAAGTCTCGGCATTTTGATTTGCTTCCCTCAAATCTCTCAAATCCCTAAAACCTCAATCTCCCCCAAATATCCTTGCTCTCACAATTTCACTTTTATCTCTTACTAGCTTTCCATTTGATCTCCGTTTGTTGCAACCTATGGTACGATTTCCTTTCCGTTGTTAGGGTTTTGATTTCACTGTTCTAAGGGTGCTGATTTTTTGCTTTGAATGCCATTTCTGTGAAACAGGAGAAGAACAGTCACATGTAGTGTTACCGAATGACGAGGTACTTTCAGTTTTCTGTGTATTGTATCTATTTCAACTTATTTTTTGTTTTCTGATATTTATATTCTCTTCCATTTATGTTCTCTTTTCTGCGATTTGGTATTTTCATTTGCATTCATTTATCAATTTGTGTTCTCTTCTAAACACACTGATCACTATGGATAATAGGTGAGCTTACAAGTTATGCTAGCTAAGATTAGAGATACAAACTTATATACAATCCCAAATTTTAACCAAGCATATTAGTTTTACAACCTATCATTTTGTCCATGTTTAGAATATGTTAGTGTATGGGTTAGTTTTGTATACACTGATAATGATGAGTTGATGTTTCAAGTGTTTAAAGTTATGATCATGAAACAATTTGCAACCTATCATGTCTTTGTTTAATGGGTTATTCTATTTGTGAAGTTGGCAAGGATGCAACTGGTATTGCTGGTACTTTTTCTTTCTCTATGTTTCATGGATATTTTTATCACATGGATGTAGCTGGTATTGCTGGTATATACTCTCTATTGAATTGCTTGTGGTTTGGAACACCTTTTATATCACCTAATAATGTATTGGTTGCAACTGTTAATTCAATTGGAGCAACTTTTCAGTTTGTGTACATTGTTATGTTCTTAGTGTATGCTGAGAAAGCAAGAAAGGTTGGTTAATTTATTGATACTTTGGAAATTTATAAAAAAATTTACATGAAACATAGGTTTGTTAATTGTTACTGATATGTGCTACTGTATACTGTCATTTGATAGTTGAGAATGTTTGGATTATTTCTTGCAGTTTTGGGAATATTTGGGATCATACTAGTTGGGAGTTTGAAAATAACCTATAGTTCCATGCGCCGAATGTTTGTTGGATTCTTGAGTTGTGCTTCTCTGATTTCAATGTTTTCCTCTCCATTGTTTATAATCGTAAGTTTTACACTTCCTAGATATATCAAATGTAATTCTGAGTTTTACTAGTTTTCAAGTTTGGTGAAATTATTTATCTATATAATTTCACAAAAATTGGTCATTCGCACGAAGAGTCTCGAGTGTATGCCATTTTGTCTTTCTCTTTCCACATTCCTAATAAGGGCCTCGTTCCTTCTTTATGGGTAGCTCAGTGATGATGCCTTTTTTTTTTTATGTAAGAGTCTTTTTTCAGCTCATTTTTTTCTGTTTCTTTCTGAAATATTCATTTTAGTTTTGGAACTCAGATGTTTATTCTGTTGGCTTATATTTGTATACCTACATTTGTATTTGATATTTTAGGTACCAAATGAGATAGGTAGTGTTTTGGCAATCGCAATTGGTATTGTACTTCTATTACAAGAGTTCATCTAGTAATGAATCTAGAGACACCTTGATAATGTCATGTGGATAATCTGCATTGCTGAGATCTGACAAAAGCAAAGGTGAACACAAATTTTATGATTAATACAACACTAATTTGGATTACTGATGAGAAGTATTGATAATTAATACAACACTAGTAGACACAATATAACTAGAGCTAGAGTTCCATGGTATTGAGAAGAATGAAAGCGATAAGGCTTTACTCTAAGGTCTCTTAGGTTTGTAATAGGAGCCTATTGTTGTGTTTTTTGCCTTTACTTGAATTGCTAGTTGAACTTGTGTGGTAGGTAAAGTTATGAAAATTGATATAAAAAAAAGGTAATTTGTTCTAAAGGTTGGTAGTCTTTTTTTTATTGTAGTCTAAGTTACAAACTCTTATCTCTTTCTCGATCTTGATTCGATTTCATTTGTGAATTTTTTTCTTGCAATGTTTTAAATTTCAAGAATTTTTTAGAGTTAGATTCACTGATTTTGGATCTCATTTGAGTGTTGTTGTTCATTTTCACATGATAAGTTTTCAATCTCGTGACCTACATATTGTTAATTTGTTAGTGATTGTTGCTTTTAGGTTTTAGTTCCATTTTACAATGAATTTCATTGATTTTTGCGATATTGGATCAGCTGTGTAAAGATTTCTTATAGTTATAAGAGAAATTTAGTTAATTAGTTTTGACAATATTTTTCAATATTCGTTGAGGTTAATATATACTTTTTTCCTTCTTCAAGCAATGGACATAGAATCGCCAATAGATGGTAGATGTTCATCTGAGTCTAGTCACCAACTTGATGATCGTGGAACAATATCATTAGGGACTAATTAGATATTTAGATGAACTTCTAAGTTTGATGGAGTTTTTGTATTTTTAGCTACTCCACTAATGTTTTGAATATATTTAAACTACTTTATTTATTGTTTTAGTTAACTTCAATGTATGAATTGGTATTATTTCTTTTGAAAAAATTATATAAATTGGATTTAGGTACAATAGTTATTAATTATGTATTTAAATTATGTGGATGGTATTTTGAATATTTTTTATTTTAATTGATTAAAAATAAGAAAAAAGTGTATCATTTTTTTTTTAATTTTAAATTATTAGATTTGCGACAGTTGATAATTGTCGTAACTTTTCAAAAATAAATAAGTTTGAGTGTGTTTTAGCACGGTTGTAACTGTCGCAAACTGTATTTAGAGGCGGTTAGGAACCGTCGCAAACTTTGTCGACAGTTGGAACGACTGTTTTGTGAACCGTCGCAAACTAGCCTCGCGACGCACAAATCTGCGACAGTTGCAGAACCATCGCAAACATGAAACTGCAGCGGTTACAACCGTCGCAAACCCCTTTTTTAACCGTTGCAAAACATTTTTTTTCTTGTAGTACGTGGAGAGGAACAACTTTTCCTTTTGTCACTTCGCGAAATGAAGCTTAGAAGTCGACGAAAAGGGAAGATTTGTATTTGTGGGTTTTTGAAAAATAAACACAACACTTGTGTTTTTGCAAGAAGAAGAGAAGAAGAAGGAGGAGAAATGGTGGGCGACGGCTACATGGAATGATTTCTTTCATTTCCTTTGCCTTTTACACATATATATATATATATATATTATAATAAAATCAATTTCAAAATAAATATCTAAATATTTTTTATAAAAATCATTATGTCTGTCACTTCACATCACATCACTAACCACTTTTTATAGAAAAATATCATCTCTCGTCGCAATTCAATCGTCAGATCAATTTTTCTGAAAAACGTTGCATCTCAACAAAAAAAAAATTCGACAAAAGATTCACCGTAATTAAACTAAATTATTTATCGATGACTAATTTTAATCGGGTTTCCAAAAGTATATAAATAAATATACGCATATATTATAATATATTTTTAGTACTTAATTCCCAAAATAAAATAAAATTGAGTTAAACATTACAATCATTCAACACAAAAATATATTAAAATTACATAAATTAATATTTAAAACTAAGGGTGTTACATACGGCCTAAATGCACACCAATGCGTCAACAACAACAACTACATGGGTGTGATATAGTTGTGAGACCTGTAACATATAAGAAGTGACTTGGATTCCAAAGCTTGCTAAACCAATTGAGCGGGTGTTAAGCCTTATCGGTCTCCATAACTTGCTACATAGTTTCAATGCATTTCATATGATGTTAACACATAAAATTTATTGAGTCTTTTTTGAAATTTTGAAATATGTGTGGCATTGTTGTAAATTTTCAAGATATTTCAAAAGTTTTAAATAAATTATATTTTATATTTTAAGTGAGAAATATAAAAAAATATATTTATTAGAAAAAATATTAAAATATTAAAATATATTTTTATTAGAAAAAATATTATTAATTTATTTTCAATAGTGGAAATTTTGACATGGGCTACTTTATTTGGTCAAACCCACTAATTCCACTATTCCGTTTTATAAAACCTAAAAACCCCTTCTTTCTTAATTCTTCTTTCTCTTGCATCTCATGTTCTTTGGTCTATTTATGATAATACTTCTTGTTAGTTCTATTATCTCAGTTTATTGAAAACGAAAAGTTTTATTATCTCAATTTATCGAAAATAATATGTTGAGTCTTGTGAGATTTGCATCGTAAAGCGGCACGATTGGTCAAAACATACAGATGCCTAAAGCAAAATTAAATAGGCGACATTTAAAAGTGACAATTGAATTTTAGTAAAATTACTATTTTTTATAAAAAAACATTTTTTTAGACACTTTCGAATAAAATATCATTTGTTAATATAATTGATTTTTTTAATAATATTTCTTTTTTAATTGATAATCATGTGAAATAATTATATATTTGTTGATACAATATTAATTTTAGATAAGATTTTGTTATTTTTAGATTATAAAATATTAGAATATAAAACTTTTTTGTGAAGTGAAAATATTTTTATAAACTTTTATATTAAGTAAAAAATTATATATTTTTGGAGGCCTAGAACGGTTTGATGGCTTTATTCTTAGGCCGGTATCCTAAAGGCGGATAAATCCTAAGAACAAAGACATGCCTCAGGTTTTAATGTTTGTTGATTATTTTCCAAGTTTAATTATAGTTGTTAATGATGATACCGATCAAGTTGTGCTAGCGGCCAATTTTTACAAAAAGTTGAAGGTCACATTCTTGAAGTATACATGGATGTACGATTCTTCGACGTCACAATTTGTTCCGGTGAACGTTAATTTACCATTGTTTAGTCATGAATATGGTGTTCTAAATTCTTGTATAGATCTTGAAAATAATCTTGCATGTGATATCAGAGCTTCTTATACTAGATTTAGAGTCTACATTTTTTTCAATTTCTGTACGTTCAGTGAAGTTTGAAATTTGGGATTTTTGTTTTTTTTGGATTGTGAAATTTTTATGAGAAATTGAGCATGAAAGCAATACTAAGTGGAGCACATAATCAGCGATAGAAGGTGTTCTCGTTTTTCTGTGCGGAAGTTCTTGGTTTTATTTTATTTTATTTTTTCTTTTTCAATTTTTTTTTCAATCCCTCTACATGTCCGATAAAGGTATCTTGTTGTTAGTTCAATAATAACACGGGTATATGAAATACATTCACACCTTTTACTTCCCAATCGCTGGATTTTGTATTTTATTCTAATTAGTTGAAGTTAAAGGTTAACATCCTTTGTTTTTGAATGAAATTTGTACATCTGTAGAGGTAAGACAATTAACTAGTGATATATTTTTAATGCTTGAAAAAATGGAGCTGAATGAAAATTTAGTGAACAATTGTTATTTCTAATGGGAACTTTATTAATTAAGTAAATGCATCTCACTACAGTGAATCATTTGGCAAATTGGTAGAATTACCTGTTATTGGAATGATGATAATTATGTTGTTTTCTTTACTATACTACGATTTCCAAGCATATAAGAATTAAATTCCATATAATCAAAGTGATGGTTGATATCCGAGAGATTCTTGTCGACCAAATTTCTACAAAAGAACATGCTTGTTGACCACTAAATAAAGGACTTAGACCCATAGTGACGTGGGTTTTAATGCTTTTACATGAGATTCAAGATCTAAACAAATAGTTTATTCAAATAAAGTTGCAAAATGAAAGGGAAAGTTGAGAAGATGGGGTGCGACAACCTAGAAAATTGATAAATAAATGAAGAATCACCACAATGGTAATAAGGCATTGCAAGTTCTAATCTAATAACTGAAAGAGGAGGCATGTCTCATTCACCATTCTCATGACAAAAATTCTAATTCATTTCATTTTTTTTTTCAAATGAGGTTACAAACTCTACTTAAAGCATAGAACCCTAAAATCTACATGGACCATACGTGGAACCATTCTCTGGTCCTATATTGAGCTTACACCATATTTTCAAAAATACACTAAAGGTAAGGAAGCAAAGTATCTTCACTTACAAATGATATAACTTGAATCTAAATTAAAACTATTACAATTCCAAATTAAAGAAAATTAAGAATCATTACAAACTAAACTAAAATAAATAAAGTTCATTTTAATTTATTAAAATATGAATCATCTTCATGCTCTTGAGGTCCTTATCATTTTTTCGTTCTTGAAGAAATTCAACTACAAATGTAAGCTCCATTAGATCGTACATGAAGAAATAATCAAAATAAACCACAAGTTCCTCAAACCTCCAGAGTCAAATACAAATTTAGAAAAGTCACCAAATATGTTAAGTCGGTGAAACAAATTTCTATCTTGAATAATTAACATCTTATCACATTTATTATCAAGGTAAGAAATTCGAAAGATGGAGAGAAAGTTATATCTTTTGAAGTTGATATTCATGACCAAATTTACCTTCTTTGAATTGAAATTGGTTGAAAACAATACCTTACTTTATATTTGCAATGGCTTAAAAGAAAATTGAGACTTATGGACATTCCCTTCAGCATCCTTTTGAAGAACTTTTGACCAATCATCTTTAAGCACCAACATTGCTTCATTCACTTCACTCTATTGTTTAAAGAGACTTTTAATTTTACCTTCATTTTTCTCTTCGCTTTCAAAGTCAATGTATTGATGAGATTCCTCCTTTAGAGACACTTCAACACTTTAATGGTCAATACTTGCAAAAGTGGAGAACAATGATACTTTGTGGCGGCCAAAACAACCATAAAAATTGATTTTATGGCGGCCAAAGCAGCCATAAATGTCAATGGTACATTACGTCTTTTGTGGCGGCTTTTGCAGTCACAAAGGAGTGACTTTGTGGTGGCATTTGCAGTCACAAAGGAGTAACTTTGTGGCGGCTTTTGCCCTCATAAATGCATGATTTTGTGGCGGTTTTAGCCCTCACAAAGACCAAACGGTGTAATGTTGTGAGGACTTTTGCCCTCATAAAATGCTGCTGAAATTCAAATCCATTGTGAGGGCTTTTTCCGTCACAAATAACAACAAATTTGATTTTTAGTATTTGTGAGGGCTTTTTCGGTCAGTAATTTGTGATAGTTTTTTTTAGCCACAAAATATTTTATAAGTTGGCCATAAAATGAGTGTTTTCTTGTAGTGTTCAAAGTCATAGTTTCATAGTTCAAGTACATGTTTTACATTGTCATATCATTGAGAAAAGTTCTCTGTTGTACTTGAAATTATATTAGACTATTGTCATTGTACAAGAAAGCATCAATTGTTATACCCTCTTGATTACAGTCAAAATCCTTATTGTAAATTAACTAAGTTATTGTGTTGTTTGAAGAAAGTGTGTATTTGATTCAAGTAGTGTAAACTAAGATAGTGGTGTGCTATCTTAGGCATATTGTTAGGAGTTTGTAACTTGTGTCTTAGAGTTTTTGTATATTGCATTCACCAAAGGAATGCTTGAAGGAGGAGGACATATTTTGTGTCCTTGTGTTTTGTGTTGCAATGATAGTTGGGAAAAAAGAGCTATAGTGTATGACCATTTATAGAGCAAATGATTTATAAAGGGATACACAAAATGGATTTACAATTGACCATAAAAGTCTTATGGATGTTGGTGGTGATACTAATGATGAAACATCATCTGATGATATTGATGACTTGTGAAGTTGGCTGAGTACACGAAGGACCAAATGAAGATATTAAGAAATTTTACAAACTCGTTGATGATGAAAATCAAGAGTTGTATCCTAGTTGTAAAAAATCTCTACACTATCATTCACTATTTGAATATACTTGTTGAAATGTATCCATGGATGGAGCAATGCATCGTCCACTACTCTCTTAGAGTTGTTGAAAGAGGTTATGCCAGATTTGAACATCCACGTCTCTTTCAATAAAACAAAATCTTTGATTAAAGATTTGGGGTTAGACTATAAAAGATTGATACATGTCCCAACAATTGCATGTTGTTTTGGAAAGAGCACAAGAAATATGACTCGTGTCATCATTGTGGAGCATCAAAATGGATTGAGTATTCTGAAAGTTCATAAGGATCTTGAAGAATCTAAAAAATCTCACAATGTTCCCGCTAAAATTCTAACACATATAATTATGTAATATTTATAACCTTGAAATTCAACTTTTCAAATATCAGTTTAAATACTAAATACAACCTAGCAAATTGATAATTAATTAAGTTATCATTTTATCTTTAAATATAACATAACCATTTCATAACCAATTAAGTTCTCATTCTATCATTTAAATACAACACAATCAGTTCATATTATAATCTAAACTACTAAGTAGGGCAGAACAATAATGCTAATTACTAAGTTAACAATAATACAAATTTCAATAAGTTAAAAATAATATCAAATTCATAATAAGTATTAATTTAATAATAAAAGTTTCAATTACAAACTTAACTAAAATTTAATGATACATAAAAAAATATCAAGGCAGTAATTTACCCTTTCACATGTTGAAACATGAGTAAATTTGTGTGTTTCCCAATAGTGATGTTCATTTAAAAGCTGGTGACAATCAAACACAAAATTAGTATCCAATAATTCAAAAATTTCAGTAAATATAACTCAATAAGCCCAACTGACAGAAATCCACCAATTATCAAGCATGAACCACACATACAGAAATTGTTGGCAGCAACCAACCCAACAAACGCAAGCATAGTTTTCAGCTAAAACATCATCGTCAAAATACAAACATGTGTTGTGCAAGTATAACTCATATATGACTTCAAAGAACTCGAAAAGTCTGAAATCTGAAACCTATATGTAATTAAATAAAACTGAATTAACATAATTGTTAGGTTCATTATTAAAGCTCACTTACATACTTTATAAATAAAACATAAGTATAACTTTTCTTACTTAAAAAACTTAAGCAGGCATAGGCATAGGAGCAGTTGCTCCGTCAATAATAGACCATTTCCTTCCACTACTAGTTATTGAGCCTTGTTGAAGTTCTACAATGAATAAACCCTAATTTTATCAACCTTAAATACTTAAATACCCTTATATCTCTTAAAATAGTAACAAAACCCTAATTTTATCAACCTTCCTTCTTTTTCCTAGCTTGCTGCCACCGTCCACCTCCACCCTCACTTTTTCTGTCCTAGCCGTCCTCCTTTCTCTCCGTGCGCCGTCTTCGTCATCATTGGTGTGTCGCCTCTTATTCTCTTCGCCGCTATAATTTTAAGGTTTGTTTTCAAATTTTCTACATTTTGATGCATTTTTCGTTTTTAGTTTTTTTTGTTTAATTTTTAATTCGGTTTCATTTTTGTGTATTAGTCTTGAGATTTTTCTGCATATTTTCTTATTATTTTCTTGCTGAAATCTGAATATTTTTCTGCATATTTTCTCCATAAGTGTCTTGTAACAAGGCTGTGAAAGAATGCTTATTTGTGGCACTAGTTGTTGACCATTTTTAGCGTGAGATATTATAATTTCAGACACATATATCACCTAGGAATAGATCATTTCTCAATAAAAGTTTCTCAATGGTCATTTGGTTGTAGCATTTATGCCAAAGTATTGATTTTTTTGGGAGGATTTGAATTGAAGGTACTGAGTGTGTGGATCTGCACAAAAGAATCTCACGACAAAATATATAGAGCCGTTAGGTTTGTTAGGTCCAAATTCAAGTGATACTTTTCTTTTTCTTGTTTTTATGTTTGTAAATAGCTATTCTAATATCGGTAATAACTAATAAACAGAAATTGCAAACAAAATAACAAATCAAATGCATTTATAGGCATGCTACTAACCTATGGAAATACAAAGTAGAATAAAGAAAGAAGACTATGTGCATACTGCCTACACACAATAACTAAACAAATTATATATGAATACTAGCAAAACAGTAGCAATCAAGATTCTCAATATGTTTTCTCTCCATCCTCTAGTATCTTTATTGCTCAAAAGATACAACCAATTAATGAACACTATGCTGAAACTCAAGTATATTGCCCCACTATAACAATTAAAATGCCTCACAGTTTCACATATTCTCCAAATGCATACCACAATCCCTATGTGACAAAAGACATGCGACAACCAACATGCTAAATTATTTATTTATGAATATGATTTTGATTAAGATCTGCTTTGGATTGATGTTGATTAGGATGCTTGTTTGTGGCACTAGTTGTTTACCATTTTTAGGGTGAGATATTATAATTTAAGACACATCATTGGTTCTTATTATTTTTTATTGAGCATAGATAGTTTTTCTGAAGATCCAGATTTTTATGTGCCAATGCTGCTAGTTAGATAATATGTATGACTACATGAAAATTATGGATTTAATTTGACTACATGATAAATTTTTTAAGAAATATATGTGTGTGTGTGAGTGAGTGTATAACTTATTTATGAATTTAATTTGTTTTTATGTGCAACTTTACAGAATATATAAATGGAATGTGTATATGCCAAAATGCATGATTCCGGAATTCCAAACCAAAACCCTCCTCGAAGGGTGTATATCATAATTGTACAGCCTTTCACAGACCAGTACTAATTACCAAGATGCAATCTCTCACGGATCGGCATGATTTACTAGCGTGCAATCGCTCACAGATAACTCATCGGGTAGAATGTTAAAGTCCAACCAAACCTTAGAGCTTTTCCTAGGACCATTAGAATTAGGTTTTCTTTTTTTACTACCAGTTGGAAGAGGAGGAAGCCCATCTGCATCAATAGCTGCTTGTGTTGGTTGGGAATTATCCACTACTAAAATATTTTAAGAGTTTAATTATTAATTTTTTAAAATATTTAAAGTGTAGTTTTTAATTAGTTTTTTTTATATATAGTTAACTATTTAAAGGTTTTTAGATAGTTAAAATGTTTAATAAGTAGTAATAGAAGGATACATACTAATTAATATTACATAAAAACTAATTAAGCCTGAGAATAAATAAGACTTAGGCATAGAGGATACATATTAAAGAAAACAGTTGCAAGAAGTGCCCATAAAAATTAAGGATAATATATGCATACTAATTAAGAATAAATTAGTTGCAATCATACATATTAAGCATGAAACATGCATACATACAAATTAAAAGTAAAATAATATATACTAATTAAGCATCAAATAGTTGCAAATCTAGATACTAGTTAAACAAAAAGCATACATTCAATTTAAACATAAAAGAAACATACCCATTAAACATAAAATATTTGCAAGCATGCATACATACTAAACATAAAAATTTTTGCATATTAAACATAACAAACTCACAATGATGATGGTCCAGTACTCCTTGTTATCCTCCTTGACTATTACCCTCTCCTTACTCCACTACTCCTTGATGTCATCCTTGATTGCTAGCTTTTCCTTACTCCATCTTCTAAAGCTAGAACCGCACTAATAAAATCAGAATTAGACACAAACCCTCAAAATAAAACCAGAATTAATAACCAACCAAACTGCAAAAATCAAAACAATACAAAATTAATAAAATAAACAAACAACACAACAATATGAACAAACTAGATAGGAATAAAAGCTTGAAGTCTATAAATATGAACAAACAACACAATAATATGATAAAAGAGCTAACCAAAGACACAAACTAGATTAAAAAATAGTATAGTTAATTAACAAACTAGACTGAAAAAACTTGAAGTCTAAAAATAAGAACCCTGATCTCTTAAAACTTTTGAAAATTGGAAATATTTAAGTAAATAAAAAAGAGAATAATGCTTTAGAAATAACAAACAGAAGCATATAAAAAAACTGAAATTGAAAAATAAGCATACACATAACACAACAATATGAATAAAAGAACTAACCAAAAACACAAACTAGATAAAAAAAAAAAAGTAAAGTTAATTATAAACTAACTAGATTGAAAAAGCTTGAAGTCTAAAAATA
>JBBPBS010001272.1:539800-627416 GCA_037974835.1 Cicer judaicum | reverse complement strand
AAAAGCTGAAATTGATAAATAAGTATACACTGAACACAACAATATAAATTAAAGAACTAACGAACGACACAAACTAGATAATAAAAAAAAAAAGTAAAGTTAATTATAAATAAACTAGATTTAAAAAGCTTGAAGTCTAAAAATAGAATCCCTAATCTTAAACCTTTTGAAAATTGGAAACATTTAAATAATAAAAAAGAGAAGAATGATTTAAAAATAACAAACAAAAGCATACTTAAAAAAAAATCTGAAATTGAAAAATAAGCATACACTCAACAAAACAATATAAATAAAAGAACTAACAAAAGACATAAACTAAATTTAAAAAAAAAAAGAGTAAAGTTAATTATAAACAAACTAGGTTGAAAAAGCCTGAAGTTTAAAAATAGGAACCCTAATCTTAAACCTTTTGAAAATTGGAAACATTTAAATAATCAATGATATGGTTTTCCTTCAATTCAGTTATCTCACATAAAATTTCAGTATGTACCCAAAACAACAAAAATCAAACAGAAAAGTGCTATAAACTTTGCATTCCATTAACCAAATTTTCTTTCACACCTTAAATAAATAGTAAAATATTCGTATTGATCTAAGATTATCTACACAATTATCTTTAAATTTATCTTCCCCAAGAAAATCATGAAATTGAACAATATACTTTTATAATATGATATCTTTGTTATTCTAACCACAAAAAACACATAAATAAATTTTCTGCTAAGGCAAACAAAACTAGAGATAAACATATATTTAAGAGATTCACACAAATGAAGGATGGATAACTTTAAACATAGAACAAACCCCAACCAAATCACGTTAAATAAACCACACCAAATTATGCATAAAAACCTAACATTAACTAAAATATTTTTAAATATATACATTTATAAATTAAAAATAAAACCTTCAAGACAAACCCTAAGTTAAAAAAATTGAACCAAACTTAACAAAAACAAAGAGAAATACTAAAAGACCCCAAAGATAAAACTTCCAAAAACCCTAAAAGACCCATTATATAATAAACTATCACAAATCAAACCAGAAAAAAAACAAAACTGTAACAAATTCAAAACGTCACCAATCATAAAACTGGAAACAAATTCAAAAACCCTACACCCATTATACAATCAACCCTAATATTTTTGTTCTTGCTCATAGTGATGACGACCTTCTAACACAAAAAAATGGAACGCTCAGTAGATTCAATACCTTAACATAGATGAAAAAATGAAGTTATTTATTCAATCCCAGATCGAAAGAGAAATGAAAAATCTAACAAAAAACTTAGTGTGCTTTGAATAAGTAAAATGACGTGTTAAAACCCTAACTAAGATCGTTAAAAACAAAAAAGAAGGAACTCAAATCATGTTGCATGTACCTATGTGTCTTTGAGAAGGATCGTGTTGCATGTACCCTCTCCATTTACAGTTGAAGAGAATAAAAACGAAAAAAGAAGGAAGGTATTAGTGTCGCAAAACCGGTGGTGGCGGTGACCTCGAACAAAATCGTTGGAGTTGGTGGAGGTGTGAGTGTATGAGTTGAGATTGAAAGTGATGAAATGAGAATAGGATTTCAAATTTTTAGTGAGATTGAGAGCAAAGGAAGTGGGTTTATTTTGGATTTGGGCCTTTTTATTTTGGATTTGGGCCTTTTTTTTCTGGACTAGAGAAAGGCTCTGAGATTTTTGGACAATCTAGTATTTTAAAATATAATATTATTAACTTGAAACAGGCAGGTACGGGTATCCGTGGTTCAAACCCGTCCATTATAAACCACATGGACCCGTTTTCGTTGACTCGCATAGCCGCAGACCCACTCTTGCCCACCCGTTACAGAAATTAGGCCACTAACGGTTCAGTTTGTTTCGTGCCGCCGGTTTTTGTCCAGCCCTAGTTCTAGTTATTCAATCTCCTATTATCAATATTATTCTTGAGTAGATTAAATTAAGTGCATGAATTAGATTTTAAAAAAGGGTCACAATTGAAACTCTGTTTACGTTTGACATTTATTGCTGCTTAAGTGTTTTCTTGGGAATATATGATGTAGGATCCATATGCAGTAGCATCAAAATGATCACATATATATCGTTCTATTATGTGTATTTATACTTGAGCACTTGTGTTGTGATCTTACTAATGATATTGTATGTTATGCGGCCAATGTTAAACCAAACATAGATAGGATCTTATCTAATTGATCATGTTTTTTTTTGGTGATTGAATTCAAATTATTTTGTGAGTTGAATGAGTAGGATTCTTTGGCATCACAATTTGTTCTAGTGAAATGATGTCTTTGAGAGGTATGTTGACACTACGCGAAAAATAGTATTTTACAACGTTTTTTTTAACCATTTACAGCGTTTTTTTTTTAAAAAATAGTCGCTGTAGTATCTAGTGCTTTAAAAAGATACTACATTGCTGTAATAAAAAAGCATTGTAAATGTCTTCTAAAAACGCATTGCTTGTTCTATTAGTTTTACAACGCTTTTTCAAAAAACAGGTTGTTTGTTAGATTAAGTAGGTTTTGTTAAAACCAAGTTGGTTTGAATAACTATGACTCTTACTTGTTTTGATGATAATAAAATCAATTTGTGGGATTCATTTAATGTACTAACATTTTGATTAATTGTTTAGGTCTTTGATTAAGTGAACTACATAGATTCTTATGTCGTATGCTCTAATAATTAGACGTAGACAAAGGAATAACAAGACTTCGCTTCACTCCGTTTTTCTAAGTCTGATGTAAGCGCTCTGACAAGTGCCTCTAGTGACGCGAGCGACACACTTTGTTCGTTGAATCCAAAATGAAAGCAATATTTTGGTTCTGGTGATTCTAGAAATACATGATATATTATATTTCAATTGCCTCTATTGAATGCAGTTATACTCTGTTCGTCTGCCTCTGATAAACTTAACAATCAAGTGATTGTATGTCTATTATAATCACATCATCACTTTAAGCATATGATCGTTTAACTCTGATTTATGGTGTATGCTCTAAAAGAAGTCAACACTCTAAAGAACACAAAACATTTGTACATCCTCTAATGAACATCTTGAGTATGCTACTTGTCTACAGATCTTAAGACATGCTCTAATCATCATATCTTCTGCATCCCAACTATTTTACCAAAATACGTTGAATCCATTACAAGGAATTGTTTTAGAAAGTTTATATGGAAAACCAGTTTCAAAAGATATGAGACGAAACTTTATGAATTATGTTGATTTCTTGCAATCAAAACAATACTTAGAAACCTTAATCGATCTCTATAAAAGGATGTGCATTCCCCACTAGAAACACAAAACACGTACAAGCTATAGACATATATGCAATCTTGCTCGTAATCATTCATTTTAATTTAGTGTTGACAAAGTTTATGAAATAGTAAATTTGTAAACACTCTCATGTGAGAGCTATTTCAGAAAAAAACATAAACCTATTCTTTTGTATCCTAGCCAAGTAGTGTCTACCTTCCTCAACAGTTTAACTGTATTAATTTAGAATATTGAGAAAACTTGAATACAATCAATTTGACTAGTAGGTGTTTAGTGAAAGTGTTATTCTTGGTGAACTAGTGGATTATATTCTTCAGGTCAATTGGTGGGCTAGTGGATTAAATTCTTCAGGTCGAAAGGACAAGACATAGCTCTGGTGTTGGTGGTGAACTAGGATAAATCGTTTGTGTTTTTTGTTCTATTCTTGTGCATATGTCCCACTTTCTTTACTATAGCTTAGTAATACTAAATAATTTTTAAAAGGAAACAAAATTCAAACCTCCCCATTTCTTATGTTTCGTGTTCAAAGCTTAACTCTTAAGTGATGTGCTGATGATATTTATGTTGTTGTTTACCATAATGTTATTATTGTGTGCATTATTCCTTTGTTTTGCATGTGTTTGTCTTTTCCCTGTTTGGTTGTCATGATTAACTTAAGTGTGAGTAACTCACCTTTTACAACTAGTATTTTAGTTATAGTGCATTTAAAATTATGTTTGGATGGAAGACAACCATAAGTCGTTAATTTGAGTGTGAAGTCTGTGTTGAAGACATCATATATGATATCCTGGAATGAGGATGTAGGATCATATCAAGATATCATTGTCTTCGTATAAAAGAAATAAATGGTAGAGATAAGATTACTAAGATTATGAGATTCATATGGGGAATCATATAGTGTTGTTTTAGAAGTTTAAAAAATCTTTTGAAAAATAACAATGCTGCCGAAAAAATATTATTGGGTTGAGTCGCGGACTAGATCGCTCTCTTTATGACGTTTCGAGGCACTGTCCAAATTGTGCAAGGCAAACTATCAACCACGAAGTCCCCAGGATAAAACATAGCACGATCATAACAATCATGGTGAGAGGCGCTAGTATCTATCCACCACCCATGTGATCCACCTACAAGGTTGATCTCGGTTATCATAGCAATGAATTGCTCTTCTGTCAAGTTAGCCTGATTTGCAGGGCCTGGCTTGTTCCTGCACTTGCGTGCCATATGACCCTCTTTCCCATAGTTGAAACATAGAAAGGGGAGAGGGCCATTTCTAGGAGGTGGGCGTTGTCTGGCACTTGGGACCTTAGGACAGTTCCTATTCTTGTTGTTGTTCTTAGAAGAGCGATTCTGATTCTTTAGTTGTATGCCATTTGGCTTCAGAACTACTCCAATGAATTTCTTTTTGTTGTTGTTATTTTCCTGAAGAAGAACTTCATCTTTTTGGTCTTGTTTACGAGATTCCTCCTCAATTCTAAGTTGAGTTATCAAGCTTTCTAGAGAAAATTCTTTTGTTTTATTCATGAGAGAATTTTTAAAATCTTTCCAAGCAGATGGCAGTTTATCAATAATAACAACAATTTGAAACTGTTCATTTTGCGACATACCTTTAGAGATAATCTCGTGAGCAATTTTTTGGATTTCATGAGATTGAGCTTCCACTGATTTATCATCTGATATTTGAGGTAGCGGCTAACAACATACTTTTTAGCTCCAGCTTCCTCAGTATCATATTTCATCTTTAGAGCATCCTAAAGCTGTTTAGCAATATTGCTGTCAGAACTGTAGTAATCATACAGATCATCAGCAAGTCCATTAAGAATATAATTCTTACATAAGTAATCATTATGTTCCCATTGGGTTAATTCAACAGCTTTTTATCCAGTTTTGTTTGTTTAGAAGCTATTTCTGGAACAACAAGATTGTCATCCTTTAGAACGTTGGCAACCTTTTTCGTGGTTAGAATAAATAACATTTTTTGTTGCCATCATTTGAAGTGACTACCCTCAAACCAACACAGTTTGTTGAACTTAGGAGCAGAAGAACCTGTCCCAGTAATTTCCTTGGTAGATATGGCGGTTCGAAAAATGTCTTAAAATTGTTGTTTTAGAAGTTTAAAAAACCGTTTGAAAAATAACAATGCCACCGAAAAATTATTGCTGGGTTGAGTCGCGGACTAAGTCACTCTCTTTATAACGTTTTGAGGCACTGCCCAAATTGTGCTAGGAAGACTATCAACCACAAAGTCCATAGGATAAAATAGCCCAAATACTTTGTATCGGAGTTCTACTGTATAGTAGAAAACCGTTATAGAATTACACCCTCAGTATGGCAGTCGAATGACTGCCACTCATAATATGGTACCAATTAAGACCACTCGTAAGAAATAGATGAAAAAGTAAGAAGGGGGAGAAGAGAGAAAAACCTTAGATACGAAGAGCTTTTGGTGTGCTTTCCCTACTGAGGATAACCCTATATTTATATAGGAAATCCGCAACTGGATATGAGAGAATCAGGGAATCCATCAGAACGTGATCCGTGATATGACTATATAATGTGCGCTCAGAAATAGGACTTGACAAAAACGTGTGACTGGGCAATAACGAGACCTGACACGTAACTAAGACCAATATTAGGGTTTTTACCGGGCAAAAACAGAAGCACGAATCCATGAATGAAGACTGGATCAGATTAATGATGTTGACTCGGTGGAGGGCAGTTACATAATTAACGTATTAAGCCAAGCCAAGCCGAACCGAGTCGAGCCATGCCGAGCTGGACAGACAGCGACTCGCGCGCTCGCGTGTGTGGTGGTCCATTTGCTAGCGTTCTCCCTCCTTCACAAAATTGGGGTACCCCTTGGGGCCCTCCCCATCCTATGTGGGACTTCTCATAAATGCCATCATTATTTTCATCAAATTTTCATCATTTCCAACAATCCCCCACTTAAATTTAAAAAATAGGTTTTTGAATAGCGTCAAACGCTTTTATAAGATTATGCATAAACAAATGTGTCTCTTGACTTGAACCTTTACGTAGCAAGTAAGATTCAGATTCAACAAGAGTGACTCATTGTCTTGAACTCTATCTCTGACATCAAACCCACACACAACCTTTTCATTAGGTGTATTCTTAAAAGCCCGTGCATTTAGGGCCATGCACATATATCCTAGTATAGTGAACGCTCTAGGAATTCTGCCTCAAAGTTCCATAGGAAGCGGCCCCCACTTCCACATTCACATAGGTGATTCTATCACGAGTACTCTTGTAGCTAGGTACTCCACTCCACGTAGAGTATAGATCTCATTAAGAGTTTCTATTATCTATTCCTTTCATCGCTTCAGGACTCATGCTTCTCTGATATATCATGTAGCATGTTCATCTCATATCATTATGACTTGTTATTACCCATTGAACCTAATTCTTGGGATCTCCATTCTTTTAGGTTGGGTTACAATCATAATTGACTCATTAATCTATAGGCAATAGTCCCATCCTTTTGGATGTATTTAGGACTTTCTCTCTAGCTAATCCTTTCGTCAAAGGATCTGCTAAATTTTCATTAGTGCGTACCACTACAAGAAAAACACCATTTTGTGGCCAACTTTATAAATATTTTGTGGCCGAATAAAACCCTCACAAATTAGTGACCGAAAAAGCTCTCACAAATGCCAAAATTGAAATTGGTCTTTATTTGTGGCTGAAAAAGCCCTCACAAATTTTTAAATATTTAACTGAATTTTGTGGCTGCCTAAGCCCTCACAAAATCACAACATTGTGATTTTGTGAGGGCTTAGGCAGCCACAAAATCCAGTTAAATATTTAAGGATTTTGTGAGGGCTTTTACAGCCACAAAAAATCAATCTGTGAGGGCCAAATCCATCACAAAGGACTGATGTGACCAGTGACATTTGTGGCTGCAAAGGCCGCCACAAAGGAATGCGCACGTGGAATTTGTGGCTGCAAAGGCAGCGACAAAGGAATGCGCACGTGGAATTTGTGGCTGCAAAGACCGCCACAAATGCTCAAGGTAACACTATATATTTTTTTCTCCCATCCTCCTTCATTTTTTAACATCCAACTTCTCTCTAAAACCTCATTCTAACTATTCTCTCTTCCTTCTCTCTACACAAAATTACTCTTAAGCTTCAATTAAATTTGGTAAGTATAAATTATATTATATATGTAGTTTTATAATTTTATTTTTTAATTTGATATAACTAATTAATGTTATTGATTTTCATTTTTAAATTTAGATTAGTAAATATATATATATATTATTTTTAAAATATAGATTAGTAATATATATATTTAGATTAGTTTTATAAATTTATTTTAAAAAAAATAGGAATGATGTTGTTTACATGTTAATATATGATAAATTAAAGTTTCAAACCACTGTTAAAATATTATGAGGATTGATGTGATTTTTTTCATAATTTATTTTTGGGTTTTATGATATTATTGTGTGTTTAATTTTCACTTTGTAAGACATTATTTGTTAATTTTGGGTTTGTAAGACATTAATTGTTAATTTTAGAATGCATATTTTATTTGAATTTATCGTAATTGCTATAGCTAGCTTTAATTATTATTAATATTATTTATTTATATATAATATTTATTTTTATTTTAATGTTTAATATTTAATTTTAATATTTAATTTTAATTTATTTATAATTTAAATTAATTGAAAATAATGTTTAATTATAATTATAATTATTAATTTAAATATTTTATTATTAATAATTTAAATATTTTGTTATTAATTTAAATATTTTATTATTAATATTTTTTATTTAAATTAATATTTATTTTAATTATTAATCTTTAATTTATATTTAAATATTTTATTTTAAATTTTGAATTATATTAAGATTTGTTTATTATATATTAAATTTAATTTATAATTACATTATATTTTAAATTTAATTTAAATTTTAATTTAATTAGAATTTATATTTTAATATTATATTTATATTAATTTATTATATATAATTTTATAATAAACTATTAATTTTGAATTTAAAAATTAATTTATTAAATACGTATTATTTTGTGGCGGCATAAGCCTTCACAAAATATATTATTTTTTAATCAGGACGACATTTGTGGCGGCCAAAAGCCTCACAAAGGAGGGAATTTGTGGCGGTCTCGACCTCACAGAGGTCCTATTAGAAAAATTCAGTCTATCCTTTGTGGCGTCCTATGCCCTTATAAAGGCAGACTTATGCCCTCAGAAAGGCAGACTTTTGTGGCTGCAAAAGTCCTCACAAATGTCTGTCTTTTGTGGCTGCAAAAGCCCTCACAAATGCCAACTGCCCTCACAAATGCCAACCTGTTTCAGGAACTTTATGGCTGCAAAAACCCTCACAAAATTTTGTGACCAGGTGGCTCCCAAAAGCCCTCACAAAATCCACCTTTGTGGCTAATTATACCCCTTTGTGAGGGCTTTTGGCCCTCACAAAAACCATGATTTCTTGTAGTGTACATGATCTACTATAACATCTCCTTTAGAAAGTAATTTGTATTGTGTTTATGACGAATTTGTCTTCTTTTACTGTTGTATATCACGAACAGCTATGAATCAACGAACTCAACGTTGAACACAAATGAACCTGTGAAAAAAATAAATCAGTAAAGTAATACTTGAGACGTCTCATATGACTATTCTTAAAAATGTATCCTCTTGATAAATACAAATACTCCAAGGTACAATTTGTCCCTTTCGTAATGTGAGGGTAACAGAATAGCACAACAAAAATTGGAACCGGAGATGAAAACCAAAGAACTCGAACTCAATTTGTAATGGAAGAAAAGAAATGTACGGATGCGATTGTTATTGTTTGTTGATACTGCAGAATATTGAGCGTTCCTTGTTTTAAAACATTGCTGATGGAAAGGTAATACTTGTTGAAATAATAAACGTATAACTCAGTCAATTTAGTTAAGAAAAACAAGGCATTAAGAGCATGTACTGTCAGGAAGTAACATTGATGAGGTAAAATGAGTTCGTCCGCCAGCGTGTAATTACTTAACTTTTAGTTTTTTGTGGGTTCACCGTTGGAGTTGTGCCAAGGTGTCATCATGGTACTGTCAGAAGTAACGGTGCTTCATAGCAGTTAACTTTTATTAATTTATTAATAATAATAAATTTATCATTTTTTATTAATTTATAGCCGTTAACTTCTTTTTAATTTATTAAATAATAATAATTTTGTAACCATTACCTTTTTTTTTAGTTAATATACTACCGTTAGCTTTTTTTTTTTCCTTTAATTACGATTGTTAGCTCATTAATAGGAACAATTTGTTACTCATACTTTTTCTTCACAATTTTTGTTAGAGAATTGTATTAAAATTTTTATTAACGGTACTTTTTCATTTATTTTTAAATTAAAATAATGTATAATAATATTAATTAGAATATTTAAATTAATATTTTAAGTTATAATAAAATTAAATATAAATAAAATATTAATGTATAAATTAAAGTTAGGAGATATAATATAGTTTTTTAAAAATTAAACCGTACATAAGGAAATAATTGATTCAGGGTGATCTGACATAGTAGAACCTATTTAAATGGAGTTCACCGTTGGAGTAAAAAAGGAACTAGTTCCTTCAAGATGATGTGGCACAGTGGACCCCAACTAAAGAACCCATCTTGAGTTCACGTTGGAGATGCTCTAACTATACACTACAGCCACGTAAAGCAAAATAGTTGGAAACATGTGTTTTTAACAAGGGAGAGATTAAAGAAGTTAGTTAATAATAAACTATTAACCAATAATAATAATGAGTTACTTTTGAAATAAAAAATAATTACAACAATCTCTCATATATTTCAAAAGTTTAAGATTTAAAAAATAAAAAGAATTTTTTAGATAAACATGGTAGATTTAATGAATCTGAACTATGTAGCAAGTTATGGAATCAGTCCTAAATTGATAAAACTTAACACCCAATAAATTGGTTTAGTAAGTTATGGAATCCAAGACACTTGTTATGTGTTATAGGTCTCACAATCACATTACACCCTATAATTCTTGTTGTTACACCGTTTTTCCCTAATAGGTTGTGCGTTTGTCCAATATTCATAAGTGCTCTAGAGATTTCACTATGATCTCCTGCAAGCGGCCCCACTTGACATCCATATAAACGATTTCATCAAGTGCATGTTGCAAATCATTCATCGCCCATATGAGATATCAAAATTGTTATAAGTTTTATAACTTATCCTTTCAATAAAGCAATGTCTAGTACTTACTCAAGTGCACCATAGGACATGACCCAAAAAAAAATATTAAATAATTTTGTGCTAGCAAAACTAACAAGTGACTTGTTCTTTACCACTTAAGCTTATTTATGGGATTTCCAATCACAAAGGTTAGGTTCCCATCACTTGTTCATTTCAATTGGCTTCCTCAATGTTTCACAAATTAATTTCTTCCTCAAAAGCTTTGTTAGAGGATCAACTAGATGCACTTCCCATTTCATATAACCAATCAATATAGTTCAAGATTTTTGCAATTAATTTACCACATTAAGTCTCAATTGTACATGTCTATTTTAGCCATCGTAAGATGTACTATTTGCAACAGCTATAGTTGATTGGCTATTACAATGTATTGACATTTATGGGGGTTGGTTTTATTCCTAAAGGAATATTTGCCAAAAAAATTCTTAACCACTCAACTTCGCTACTAGTCAACTCGAGCTACAAACTCTGACTCTATAGTTAATCTAACAATTATTATTTGTTTAATTGATCTCTAAGTAATCGCACCACCACTAAGTGTGAACACATAACAACTAGTAATTTTGTTGCATCTGAATTAGAGATTCAGTTAGCATCATTATACCATTCTAGTACAAGGGGAAATTCACTATACACAATATCATAATTCATGGTACTTCTCAAAGATTTCACGAGTCTTGCAAGTGCATCCTAATGATTTTTAACTCGGGTTATTAGTAGATCTACTCAAACGACCTATTGCATATGCAATATTAGACCGTGAAAAATTTATCATATGCAATAAGCTCCCAATAATTTGATCATATTGAATCAAGATCACCTTTATTCAGTTTTTAATTTTGAGTTAGGATCATAATGGGTAGTCACGTGATTAGAGTCAAAATGACCAAACTTCCTAAAAAGCTTATCAACATAATGTTCTTGGGATAGTGTTAGACTATCACCCTTCCTTGTGAACACATTTATCAATTTTAATGGATGAGAAACCGTCAATAATCAAAATTTCATTAAATTTATCATAACATTGTTTTGGTGCATGTTTCAAACCATACAAAGATTTAAGGAGTTTCCACATTTTTTCTCTTTACTACTAACTATGCATCCTTCATGTTGAGTCATATAAATTTCTTCTTCTAAAACACCATTTTAAAAAATTATTTTTACGTCCATTTGATGTATAATCAGTTTGTAAATAAATATCAAAGCTATTAAAATTCAAATTGAAGAAATTCTCGTTAATGGAGCAAAAGTATCAAAATAATCAATATATTCTTTTTGAGAAAATCTTTTTGCCACCAAACAGGAAAGTTGAATTTTGTATCCCTCAATTGGACTTATACCCCCAAAATGTTAAAACCTAAAATTTGTCTCTTTAATTTTCATTAAGTTAATGGTAAAAAAATTACTCTAAAATCTCACCCCTCACCAAAATTTTCTGTAAGTAATCTTTTGTCCTCAAATTTCAAAGAACAAAATTTATGGTAGTAGAAATTATTTATTAGATTTTTTTCCAACGAAATTTTTGATATACTATTTATGCTACCAGAAATTTTGTGCCTTAAAATTTCCGGTAATTAATTTCACTATATCATAATTTTTTTAAATTTTCAGTACATATTATTATTATTATTATTATTTTTTTTGGATTCTTTAACCTTTTTTTTTTGGATTTTATAAATCTTCGGTTGTTACTTCTACGGTTCCTCTTTCTAATTATCACAATGGTATCTATCCTATTAAATTGTGTAGGAGGCCGAACTCGAGAATGTTTGATGGTATTTTTTTGTTCCTCTGGTCTTTACTGAAAATAAATTGAATATGAAGTAAATGTAAAAAACATTTAAAAACAAAAATTATGCCAAAAATTTCATGAAGAAATAAAATTTATGGGAGTTTCAACCGAGTTGAAATTTCCGGTTGTTATTTTTTGATACTCGAAATTTCATCCGAAAATTTCAAATTTTTTATTTAAGATTTTATGTCTGTGAATACCACCAAGTATTTTATTTTTTTACCGGAAGGTTAATAGTATTTTCTTAAGTTTAAGTATAAATTTTTTAAATGGAGGTATAAATTTAAATGAACTAAAATCCAAGTTTTGCATTTTGAAATCAAATCAATTTTGATTTTAATAGCTTATTTCCAAAGTTTAGAATCAGAAGAAGACATAGTTTCGTAAAAAACTTTTGACTCATTATCAACAAGATAACTATAAAAATCATTATGAATGATGTCTCTTTTCCTTACCTTTAACTTTTCTTTAAATCTTCATTTGGTCTTCACAATTAATTTCTAAATGTTGCTTAGAGCTAACTTCATATTAATATTTCAAAGGAAATATGTTCTAAAAAAATTCAGCATTCTTAATTTCTAAAGTTGAATTGCAATCTAAAACATCACTTTCAGAATAAAAAATTTATATTCAGTACTATTTTCAATATATCCTATAAACATACAATCAAAGGTCTTAGAACCTATTTTTCTCAACTTTAGAAGGATTGGTTATGCATTGAGGTGTATGATGACATGTCTTTCAACAAGCATAAAACATGCCCTTTCTTTTGACATTAAAGCTAGCATCGCAAGGGACATCATTTTTTTTTAATTGCGAAAGGTAACTAATTGTATGTATGTTGGAAGATAGTGTGAAATTATTATTTTTTTCCTTAAGTCTCACATTAGAATTTTTTTATATTTATAATAGTTTTTAACTTTATAAATATTAAAATTTTACGTTAGATAGATAACATATATGAGTTTGCTTCCATCACTATATAATAAATTTGAAGCTATATTGAATAGTACACCAAAGTGGGATGAATTTCCTAACTTTTTTTTCTCTCCATTTTATATTTTGCTCGACTCATTTTTAAGCCACTTCTCCTATTTCTTTATGTCCCTTCGATATTTTAAAGCGGTTTTGTATCGTTGTCCATTCGATTTTTAGAGCGGTTTTGTATCGTTGTCCCTTTGTATTTTAAAGTGATTGTTATGTCATAGTCCCTTCAACTTTTAGAGCAGTTTTATACTGTAGTCCTATCGATTTTTAAAGCGGTTGTTATATCGTAGTTTCGTCGATTTTTGAGTGGTCTGATGACTCTTCATCACATGCATATGTTTCATTGTTTTTAGTCTTATTTATCTTTTATTCATTAGTTAATTTAAGGAGTTATTTGATATATTTTGTTGATTTTAGTTCTTTGATTTAATGAAATATTTATGTTCTTATTTCCTTGATTAAGTAGAGATTTTTCGTAGTTTTGCACTGTTACTTTGTTTTAGTACAGTGCTGAATTTTGGTGAGAAATCAACATAACCTATGTGGAGTATTTCAGTCACATATGGAGTTGTAGATATCCAATTGGAGTCAACCCAAGTGCAAATGAAATCTAAGATTCATAGCTATAATTTTCATGATGATATCAAAACCCAATTCAAAATTTGAAGAGGAGCAAAATGCAGAAATTATCAAACATAAGAAGTTGTGCGTCTGAAGCGCAACAGCCGCGCCTGAGGTGCATTTTCAGCTTTTTGCCATTGTTGGGACACGCTTGAAGCGCAAAGCATGCGCTTGGGGAGTGTGACATGCGTCAACATTCATTAAAATGAAATTTTTTTTCTTAACTTTCTAGGCATCTTTTTTACTATTGGGAAGTTTGGAGACTTGTGACCTCGTATAAAAACTCAAAGACGGTCGTTTCTAACACCATCGGAGCAGTTTGATCAAGAATCATTCATGAGTCCTTTTTGTAATTCTTCTCTAATCTTTATCTTTTGTATCTCTGTCATGAGTAACTAAACCCTATTTGTTAGGGATGAGTGTAACAAGATGAAACCCTTATTTTTATGATTTGATTTCTAGTTAAATGAACGAGTTTATTGAATTATTTTTCTTATATATGTGCTTAATGCTTTTTATTGCTTGATCAACATTAAAATGTTCTATTATTTGTATTTTGAAACGAAAGTGGACTTTATGAATGCTTGAGATGAGAGATTCATGAATTTGTAGTCTCAGGATAGATATAGGTCATGAAACCAATTAAATTAATTGCAAAGACAATAGTTTAACAAGAGAATTCATGTATGGCAATGCTTAATTCTAATCTTAAATCTACTAAGGAATTAGGGATTACATTAGAATCAAAGATTCTGTCACTAAGACATTAGGGAAAGAATAATAAAGAGAATTAAGTAATAATTCAATAAAGGAATTCAGTAACTAGGATCAAATTAGACACCAAGGTTGGATTCGAAGTGAAACTCATCCTTGACATTTTTCTTGTCATAAAGGATCAATTTTATTACTGTTCTTCATTTTAAATATTATTTCAATCAACTTGAGAACTTATTGTTCAATTTTAGTAATTAAATATAATTCGATAGTAAAACGAAATCCTTGAGTTCGACATTCGGTATTACCGTATTATTATTACTTGCAATGATTCAGTACATTTGCTGAAATACTATAATGGTCCTAATACCACTATCCTTTTAGAGTGGTTTTTATGCCATAGTCTTTTAGAGAGATTTTTTTTTATGTTGTAGTCCTTTTGATTTATGAGTGGTCATAGTATCATATTGCGAGTGACTTTAATCTTCATATTGAGAGTGGTTTTAACCGCCATATTGAGGGAGTAATTCTAGAATGGTTTTTTATGGTGCAGTTAGTGAATATGGGTTTATATATCATGGGGACTTCGTGTTTGATAGTCTGCCTTGCACAATTTGGGTAGTGCCGCAAAATGTCTTAAAGAGAGTGACCTAGTCCGCGACTCAACCCAGCAATATTCAATGACATAAATTGTGATTTTAAATAGTTTTCTGAAACTCAAAAATAACAATTTTAATAAGTTTATTTATGCCATGTCAACCGAAGAGATTACTGGATTTGGTTTTGGTACCTCTGATTTCAATAGTCGATTTCAGTTTGAAGCAAACAAAAAGTGATAAGAAAGCTGTAGAATTAACCTATGGGAGAATAACGACAAAAATTATATTTTTAATGGATTTGTTGATGATTTGTATAACTACTATAGTTCCAGCAATACTGCTAGAGATGTTTGAGATGCTCTGAATAAATATATTGTGAGCTGCTTCCCAGAGTATCAGATGACCGATCCCAGATCCTTGGAGGTAAAATTCAGAAGATAACTCATGAGATCATCTATTAAGGTACGTCACTCATGACATATTTAAATTAACTATTGAAATTTAATATGTCTCGTTTTGTTTGAATGTCAAAATCAATAAAATGTCACTTTCTGCTTACATGTTGTGTGATTTTAATTTTACACATCTGATTTCAAACTTAAGTAACTTAGGTTTAATTCTAAAGTTATTTTTAAATGATTTTAAAAAATATGATTTATGTAGTAAAACTAAAATAACAAAGAGTTCACATAAATTTGTAGTTAGAGAATCTTGGTCTTTAGATTTATTACACTTTGGTGTGTATGAACTTGATGGGATGTTAGTAAAAAATGTAAAATAAAAGTGAAACGTTTGACATGTTAAGGATGTTTGTAACTGAAATTGAAAATCAATTTAATAGAAAGATTAAGAGGTTCCAAGTATTATTCTAGTTTGTTTAATAAGTTTTATAAATTACCTGGAATTATACATTGAACAATTGAACCATAATTTCTTGAAGTGAATGGTAGTTGAAAAAAAAAGAAAAAAAATAGAACTCTTATTGAACTAGTTGTTGCTAGTATGCTTAACTCTAGTGTTGCATCTCATTGATGTGTGGAAAATATATTGCTTATTTGCTATATTTTGAATAGAGTTCCTAAATCTAAAAACAAAACATCTCCTTACGAGATAGTGAAGAAAAGACAACCGAACTTGTCTTATTTTCAAACTTGGGGTTGTTTGGCTTATGTTAGAATCTTCGATCTCAAGTGAGTTAAACTCTCCAGTAGAGCCTATGAATATGTATTCTTGGGTATGTAGTAAAAGAACAAAGCTTATAGGTTTTATGACCATAGAGTCAAATAATGTTGACTTCGATTAAAATAAATTCTCTATAAAATGGATAAATAGTGGGGGCAGCGAACCAAGTCACGTTCTTGTATCTATAAGCAACAAAGAAGGAGAAACAAAAACTCGAAGAAGTATGAGAGTTAGAGTTGCTAAAAATTATGGATCCGAATATGCAACCTATATTTTAGACGAGGATCCTCCAAATTTTTAAGAAGTTTTGTCATATTTGGATGCAAATTTATTTCAAGAAGCAGTAAATGATGAAATGGATTCTCTAGAGTCTAACAAGACCTTGCATTTAGTAGACATGACTCATGGTTGCTAACCAATAGGTTGTAAATGGATCTTGAAAAAGAAACTAAAACCTGATGGAACTCTCGATAAATACAAGGCACGCCTTGTAGCAAAAGGTTTTAGACAAAAAGAAAATATAGATTTATTCAACACTTCCTCAGCAAACACTAGAAAAACAACAATTAGGATACTCATATCACTTGTGACTATTTATAACCTGGTGATACACCCGATGGATGTTAAAACCATTTTTTAAATGGTGACTTGAAAGAATAAATCTACATGGAATAACTTGAAGGTTTTGTAATTCAAGAACAAGAAGACAAGGTCTATAAGTTAGATATATCATTGTATAGTCTTAAACAAGCTCCTAAGAAATGACATGAAAATTTTGATAACTTGATTATATTGAATAAGTTTAAATTGTATTTGCACTATCATATATCTCTATGTAGACAACTTACTCATATTTGATTGAAACATTTATGTTGTAAATAATGTGAAATCCTTTTTGAGTAACAACTTTGATATGAAAGACCTCAAAGAACTGATTGTAATCCTTGGAATCAAGATTACTAGGTCAAAAAAGGGAATTTATTTAGATCAATCTCACTATGTTGAAAAGATCCCAAAGAAATATAATCACTTTGACTGTAAACCTGCTTGCACACTATATGATCCAAGTGTGAAACTTATTAAGAACAAGACGAAGGTGTTAGACAAACTAAATATGCGAGCATCATTAGCAGCCTCAGGTATGTCGCTGATTGTACTAGACCCGACATTGCCTACGTCGTGGGATTGTTGTTCAAGTTTACTAGTAGACCTAGTATGAAACATTGACATGCTATTGAAAGAGTCATGAGATACCTTAAAAGGACCATAAGTCTCGCGGATTACATTATCAAAGATTTCTTGTCTTCCTTGAAGGATACATTGATGTTGATTGAAACACCTTATTAAATGACTCCAAATCAACCATTGGCTATATTTTCAATATAGCAGGTGGTGGTGTATCTTGAAAATCGAAGAAATAAACGATACTAGCTTAGTCCACTATGGATTATGAAATGGTAACAATAGCTACTGCTAGTGAAGAAGCAAGTTGGTTGAAATGCTTGCTAGCTGAGACCCTTTTATGGGAAAAAGCTTTGCCAGCCGTGTCGATCCACTACGATAGTACCACGACTATTGCAAAAATTGAGAATCATTATTACAATGGTAAGAGACAACAAATATGTCGTAAGCACACCACAATTAGAGAATTACTTTCTAAAGGAGTTGTTATAGGGATTATGTACGTACTAAGGAAAATTTAGCAAATTCTTTGATGAAAGGATTAGCTAGAAAGAAAGTCCTAAATACATCCCAAAGGATGAGACTATTACCTACAAATCAATGGGTTGCTTATGATGGTAACCCGACCTAAAAGACTGGAGAACTCAAGAATTATGTTCAATGGATAATAACAAGTCATAGTGATAAGAGATGAACATGGTATATTACATATGAAAGAAGTATGATTCCTGAAGCGATAAAATGATGAGATAATAGAAATTCTTAATGAGATATATACTCTATGTGAAGTGGAGTACCTAGCTACAAGAGTACTCTTAATAGACTCAGCTATATAGATGTGGAAGTGAGACCGCTTCCTATGAAATTTCTACGCAAAATTCCTATAGCGTTCACTATACTGGGATACACGTGCAATACCATAAATGCACGAACTTTTGAGAATACACCCAAATGAAAAGGTTTGTGTGTGGATTTGATGTCAGAGATAGAGTTCAAGACTACGAGTCACTCTTGTTGAATATGAATCTTACTTGTTATGCAAAGATTCAAGTCAAGAGACATCTTTGTTTATACATAATCTTATAAAAGCGTTTGATGCTATTTCAGAAACATTTTTTTTTAAAATTCAAGTGGGGGATCACATAGAGTATGTTATTGTGTGAATTTAAAAATTTGTTGAAGTACCACATTAAAAAGAAATATATATTTTTTTTTTTAAATTCAAGTGGGGGATTGTTGGGGCATAGTGTAAATTTAATTTAATTTTTTATTTTGAAGTCTCACATGGAAAACTCTCATATTTTGAGTAGTTTTCAAAATTTAATTCTTTCTGTTTCTTTCTATCCCTTTGATATTTTGTTTCTTTTTGTCCCTTCGATATTTTAAAGAGGTTTTCTATCGTTGTCCATTCTATTTTTAGAGTGGTTGTTATGTTGTAGTCATTTTTGTTATGGTGTAGTCATTTAATATTTTAAAGCAGTTGTTATGCTATAGTCCTTTCAATTTTTAGAATAGTTTTGTACCGTAGTCCTATTGATTTTTAGAGTGATTGTTATACCGTAGCTCCGTCAATTTTTGAGTGGTCCTAATATCATAACGTTTTTTGTGCCGTAGTGTAGTCCTTTTGATTTATGAGTGATGATAGTATCATATTGCGAATGACTTTAATCTTCATGTTGAGAGAGCCTTCATAGTTGATAGTCTGTCTTGCACTCCGATAGTTGTAGAACGGTTTTCTAGAGTGCACTCCAATAGTGAATTTTCACTGTTTTATCTGGAGACTTCATAGTTGATAGTCAGTCTTACACAATTTAGATAGTGCCACAAAATGTCTTAAAAAAGTAAATTACCACAAAAATTTGCAACAATTAATTTTAGTATCACAATCAGCCAACCACGTAACAAAAACAAAACACTAGCTTTCTGGATGACTGATCCGAATGCGGAGGTTTCAGAACAAAAATTGGAACCAAAGATGAAAATCTAGGAACTTGAACTCAGTTTTTAATGGAAGAAAAAAAAATTGATGACTGCAGTTGTTTTTGTTTGTTATTACTGTAAATAGTGAATGTTCCTTATGTTAAAAGGTTGCTCAAGAAAACATAATCTTGTTGAAATAATAAAAGTATGTCTTGGTCAATTTAATCGAGAAAAACAAGGCACTAATTATACACTAAAGACGTAAAGCAAAATAGTTGGAAACATTGCTTTTAACAAGAAGAGATTAAAGAAATTTAGTCCATCATAAATTACAAACCAATGATCAAAAGTTACTTTTGAAATAAAAAATAAATACATCATGTAAAAGGTTTAGTGGACTGCTTTTGAATGTAAATTTACATGTATCGATTACAACAATACATCATCAAAATAACTTCCTAAACTTGGTGGTGAGTAAAATTCTTGAAATTTGTTAAATGATCAACTTCAACCTAATCAGAAGGGAGTTGTTAACGAAGAACTTCAACCTAAATAGGAGCAAAAAGTGGGATATACCAAAAAAAAATCGGATTATTTACGATGAAAATGCAAAAAAGAAAACTACTGGTACTGATTACCGATAGGGATGATACGTTGATTTATTACAGCGATTCATTAGAAATTGATTATGTTCACATCCATAAATCAGAAATTGGTGGCCGATCCATCACAAATTCACAAAACTGAGAGAAATCAAACAGAGCAAAATTAATAGAATTATTTCCTAGAAGACTTCTTCTTCGGTGCCTCTTCATTTAATTCGACCTCTTAACCTGTAATACAGTTATCATCAAAATCTGCAATATAGTCAACATCATCATCGATAGTAAAGTCTGCATCACCATCATCATCATCATCATCATCATCATCTTCATCTTCATATTCATCTTCATCTTCATCTTCATCTTCATTTTCATCTTCATCATTCACCTTACGAATGCCATGTGGCATTGACGGCGACTTACTGGTACCCATTTTTCTAGCAAAAATGTTATGGGTGACGCCGCTCAGAAACGCAAAGTTATTGAGGAAGATTTGTTGCGGGACTTCGGGTTGTACAATTGGGGCAAAGGACCGGGTAAGTGAGGAAGTATTTTTGGGGAAAAAACGCAGAGGAATGTTTTGGTTAGTCTTTATTTTGAGCATGGTTCTGGTGGCCATTTTCACAATGCGAGTTATCGTGTGATTTTGTGCAGGTTCGTTTCGATGGTAGAGAAGGTGGCTAATGATATTCGGATTTAGGGTTTTAGCAATGACTTGTTGGATAATTTAGATTTTTTTTTTTTTAAATAAGTGATATTCGGTTGTTTGTTTAAGATTTTTTTAAATGAATTTTATAGTATTTTATTTTTTCTATAATATTTAAAAAAAAAAAAGACTAAAAGTAATGTTTCAAATGAAATACTGATTTAAATAATCCATCTTAAAATATTATTTAAAAAATATGCTGATTATTAGAATAATATAATTTTAAAAACTGATTAAAATGTAAAAGCTATTTTTAGAATATTTTAAATAAACATTTGATCGTTATTATGTTAAAAATTTTAATAATAAATTATTGAATATCAAAATTATTTTTTTTATCGATAGCAAATGAGTCTCAAACAACTTCTAATTTAAATATATTGTTGAAAAAATTATTTTTAAAAATATAATTAAAATTTTTTATTTTTAAATCTTAAACAAACGGATCTATTGTAGTTAAAAACATATTGCTCATGGGCAGCAGAGCTTGACTAAAAAACATGGGGTGACCGACATCAAATTTTTCTTTCACTCTTCATCATTTTCACTCTCACAAATTTTCCACTTGAAAAAATAATCAATTCTTTTACTTTTCTTCATTCTCATAAACTTCTCTAAATCAACCAATTTAAGAAACATAAAACATCTTTTCGGTGAAAATTAAATAGAAACAAAAATCAAGCATATGCAACAAAAAAACTCAAACGCTTTATATAGACACAAAATCAAACACCTTACATGCAAAAAAAATTCTAAACAAAAATCAGCAATAATATTTAATTTGAAACAAATAAAAACTTCAAACAAACAAAACTCAAAAAAAAAAACTCCAAATCAAACAATTCTTTTACTCTTCTTTATTCTCATAAACCTATCTAAATCAACTAATTTAGGAAACATAAAATAAAAACACCTTATTTGCAACAACACAACTCAAATACTTTATATAGACATAAAATCAAACACCTTATATGCAATACAAAAACTCCAAACAAAAATCAACACTAACATTTAATTGAAACTCCAAATCAAAACTCCACACTTCATATCAAAGCTCCAAACTCACAACTAACAAAACTCGAAATCAAAACTCCAAATAAGCACTAACAAAAATCAGCATTATTAAAACTTCAAATCAAAACTCCAAACATCAATTCTGATTATAAACAAAAATACGAAATTGAAATTTGAACCTTTTGAGTTTTGACGATTGAGGAATGGCCAAGGCGGAGTTGATCAGAGGCGGCGAGCAGAGGAGCGACGCAATTAGGAGGCAGAGGAGCGGCTAAGCAAATGAGAGTAAATCGTAAGTTTGAGAAAGATTGAGCGTGTATGGCAAATGAGCGTGAATCAGTGAATCAAAAGTTTGAGCGACGTGGGGTAGAGGCGGTGAGGAGCGGTTAAGCAGATGAGGCAAGTTCGAGTTCACAAGTTTGGGGTGGCCGCGGCCACCCCCGATCCCTACATAGATCCGCCCCTGCTCATGAGAACTAAATTTAATTCATATTTTATAAAGGGAATGCTGACCCTTAAACATTTTAACTAACCACACTCTCATATATGATCATCCAATTGATATATTTGTGCATTTTTCTCCTTCTTGTAGAAATCCTTATTACTAAATAACACTACTCATTTTAAGATTCTGTTAAAAAAATTATAAAATTTTAAAATAGTTCATTTATATTATAAAATTTTAAAATATTTGTTAATACGGTTTAGTAGAAGTGTTAAAATAAATAATGTGTTATATTATTTTATAACAACTTCATTCTATCTTATTTTGTAGACAAATTAGCAACTTCATTACAACTTCCTTCTATCTTTCTCCTATTTTATCACAACTATTCTTTCTTACATTCAATGTTATATAAAAAGTAGTTGTGATAACAAAATGAGGAAAAATATGAGGGAATTGTTAGCAAACTAGAATAATGTGGTTAATTTATCCGTAAAATAGGAGGAAATTGTTAAAATAATATAAGACATTATTTATTTTGACATATAACTTTGATGTTTTTATTAGAAAATAAAAATCTTCAAGTGGTCCCAAAGTAGAGATGCGACTCCCTGAACGTAAAAAAAATTAGGGCATTTTAGTATACAAATTTTATTGTAGGATATAATAAAGAGTTTTAAATAAAAAGAGATATAAAAGTAAAGTATTCTCGATATTTCATCCTAAATGCTTTCAATTAATTTAGTTTTTAGGCTATTATGCTTTTTTTGTGTATTAATTGGGTCAATAAATTTCTTTGATAGAGTTCTGATTCAATAGAAAAAAATATCATATTTATTTAATTATTTAATCATATATAAAATACTACTACAATTCGAATTATGTCTATTAATGTTTCATTTTTATTCGATACTTAATAATTAGGTTTTTTATTCAACCGAGATATTACTAAATTGTCTTTACACTGATATGATTAGCCAAATTCGACCAAAGAGTCAGTTATCTAATTTTAGTTGTTCATAACACATACGTTAAGTGAACTCTAGTTTGCATTGTGACACATAGAATATGTTGTGTCAGATCAAAATCTTTTGCAGGCTTTAGTATCGAATTATTCGTATGAGTGTTACAAACTGTTAGAACCAAGTTGGTTTGGAAAACTATGATCCTTACTTGTTTTAATGATAAAAACATTATTTTGTGGGCACAAATTAAAACACCAATGTTATGTTTTAGTGTGCAGCTTTTCAGACCATGTAACTTCATATGAGTTCAGCTACACCCTCTGATATTTGATCTAAGTTAAACGAACACTAATACTCTACTATTGAGACCAATATTCTAAATTTGGCGAACACGCTTTAAAACGCGCCTCTTGTGACTCTGCAAGTGATTGTCTGCCTCTGATAATCACAACAAGTATCTAATCTTTGTCCCTCTAATTATCGCAACATGGATTTGATCTTATAACTCTAATAATAGTCAATAATCTAATAAGTCAACACTTTAATAATAGTCAACGCTAAGATAAGTCAACACTCTTGAAAAGTCAATGCTCTAAAGAAGACAACTTTTGTGCTCCATCTGTTAAACACTCTAAAGGTGTATGTGACATACTCTGTTCATAAAATTATCTACTCTTTTTCTCTCCATATCAAAATTTTCATAATCAATTTCAAGGTTATTTTTAACAAGGTTTAATGATAAATCAATCTAAAAAAATTTCATACGAAACGTCATGATACATGTTGATTTCTTGCAATCAGGACAATGACTAGAGACTCTAAAAATATCCATAAAAGAACGTGCAACTCTTATTGACAAGTACAAGGAACAATGAACCACAATAAGCACTTTACATTCATTTCTACACTCTTGTTCTTTATATTTTTGTCTAAGTGTTGAAAAATGTTTTCTAAAAGTACGACATTGTAAAAACACTATATTGAGAGTTATTCATAAAACCCTTAAACATGTTATTTTGTAACCTAGCTCAATAGTGATTGCATCCCTCAACAGCTTGATTGTACTCAACTTAAAGGTTGAGAAGACTTGAACACAATCAATTTGACTAGTAGATATTCAACGGACGTGTAATTCAGTTGGTGAATTAATGGATTAAATTCTTCAAGTTGAAGGGAATGTGCGTAGCTACCGTGTCGGTGGTGAACTAGGATAAATTGAATGTGTTACTCTATTTTTATTTAATATTTTGTTTTCACTATTTTATGATAAAACCGTTTTAAAATAACACATAATTCAAACCTGTCATTTCTTATGTTTTTTATTCTACAATTAACATTAGAGCTCGGTCTCAAAGCTGAGTACTTAACCATTATGAGTAAAGATATATGATATTGTGACTAATTCTAGTTACCAAGTCACAGGTGGAAAAGTTAGTAGGTCTTGTTTGTTTGATGGAAAGGGATTTGAGTACGGGAAAGAGATGTTAAAAAGTTTCTACATCGATCATGATCCTGAACTTTAAGACATAGTCGAATATGGCTATGAGGCTCTAGAGACAGTGCTGGTGTTAAAATACTAGAAAGAATATCAAAGATGATCAAAAGAAACAATACAAGATGCATCTTAAAGCCATAGCTTTCATGATGACTGTTATCACTTTCAAAGAGTTCGAAAAAATGCTACAACAAAGAAACAAGAAAAAGTACTTCTTATGCTCTAGTTCTCAACTACGAAGGAAATAAGCAGGCACAAGAAGTTAAAGCAAATTTACTAGTCAGGAAGTATGAACTCTTCCAAATGAAAGAAGATTAAGATTGAAACAATGTTTTTTAGCTTCCAAACTCTGGTTTTCGAATTGAAGGTTCTCCAAAAGAGTTACACTACGTCTGACCACGTCAAGAAAATCCTAAGAAGTCTTCTCATCAAGTGGAGACTAAAGGTAACAACAATTCAAGAGGCTAAGGATCTAAATAAACTACCTCTAGAAGAGCTGATGAGTTCACTCAAATCCCATGAGATTGAATTGATTGTAGATGAGCCCAACAAGAAGTCAAAATTCTTGGCTCTCAAATCCCAAGGAAAAGAAACAAACTCAAAGGCTCAAGCTATTGAATACTAGAGGAAAGAGAATTGGATAATTGGTGTGATACCTCAGATAATGAAGCATTGTCCTTTATCTTAAGAAAAATTCAGTGCATGTGGAACAACAAGAAGAAATCTTTTCCCGAAAGAGATTTTAGACGATCTTAAAATAATAGAGAAGATGAAAAGCATGCAAACATCACCCTTATGGCATATATGAAGTTCCAATAACTCAAGAAATTATGGTTTGAATTGTATTATGGTTTGTTAAAGCAATTTTTAAACTTTAATCATAACTTGGTGATTAAGGCAATTTGAAAAATAAAAGCAAAAAGAAAAATAAAAAGAACAGACAAGGAATTTTATACTAGTTCACCACCAACCTGGCTGGATACGTCAAGTACCTTGTCTTGAAGGATTTCTTCCAACAATTCAACACGAATTATATAAACCACTTAACCATTTTCTTCACTCACTTAAGTCTACTCAACCTTCTGATTACACATGCAACACATTGAGGCAAATACAACAATCACTAATGAGTCAAATTACAAGTGTTTGTTTGGTTTGTGTTTGACTTTCAATGAGAGGATATGTATGTGTGTAACAATCTCTAGCACTTAGATATTATGTGTTTGTACAAGTGTTCAATGTTCAAACAATAATTATGTTTGAATCTGTTGATCAAAGTGTTTAATGTTCAAATTTGGATCAATATTGTTTGTATCAATGTTCTTCAAAGTTCCAAGTTCAGAATTTCTTCAAAGTATTTGATGTTGTTCTTCAATAATATCTAGACTTAACTTTCCAAATTTTCTCAATTATTTTTGGAAAGTAATTTGATGAGAATTGTTGTAAGATTTTTCAATTAAAGTTATGTTGTTCTTGATGCTAAAACAAAAAGAATTCCTTTTTAAAAAGCAATTATGAATGTTTTTCATGCTTCATTATTGCATTGAAACATTGCCTTATTTCAATTTTGTTCATTATTGCATTGAAACATCGCCTTATTTCAATATTGAATGGGCCTTATTTCAATTTTGTTATTTTTTTTTATCGTTATTGAAGATTTCAAATTTTTGTTGCTGTTGTCAATGATGAACCTTTTGCAAACCATTTATACCAATCAACAAATACTTAGCCAATATTTCCATGATGTGCAATTTGGTAAGTAACCGGCTAAAACATTCTTTGTACTTTTCCAAGACTTTTTTTGAGTTTATTTACATATTTCATGATTAGTATTAGAGGCAAAATTGTCAATATCAGGATCAGAGGCAACATTTGCCTATTATAGAGTCTTATATGCAATCCTATAGATTTCATCAAAAACACATCTTCCAAGATATACACAATTTTCATAATTATTGATCTTCATCATTGGCATTGACTTTTTCTGAAAACATTGACTTTTTGTCAAATGTATTGACTTTATGTAAATTGAATCTGGTGCATTGACTTTTTGTCAAACCTGTTGACTTTTGTTAGAGTCAAAAGTATGAAAGTCGGAGTCATTGTGTATATACCAGAAGTATAAGAGTTAGATTGAAATGTGTCAATATCAAAAGCAATGTATGATGTTAATGTGTAAATATTAGAGGTAGAGTCAATAATCTGCTTGTGTTGAATTACTTTTAGAGGCATAAACAACTTACCAAAACATGTTGTATATTAAGTTAGAGTGAGTTTATCAAACTAGGCATTTTGTAGCCATCAAAGGGCACATTTTCTCTAATTGTGTTGTTTCCTCTATTCATTGCATTTCCTCTAATATGTGTGTTTCTTCTTATCATTGTGTTTCCTCTGATTTATGTGTTTTCATATCATTGTGTTTCCTTTGTCTGTGTGTTTCATTTGATAAGTGTGTTTCCTCATACCCGTGTGTTTCTTTTGATCAGTGTGTTTTCTCTGATCAGTGTTTCCTCTAATCATTGCGTATCATATGATTAGTATGTTTCCTCTAATCATTGCATATCCTTTATTCTTTGTGTTTCCTCTTATCAATGTCTTTCCTCTTAATAGTGCATTGTTAAGACAAACTCTGAATTTAAGTTTTGATGAAAATAAACAAAGGTTAATTAAAAACGTTAATTATGACTCTAAATGTTATGTTAATTTAACTTGTGCTCTTGAGTGTATTAAATTAAAGATAGGATTTAAACAAAGCATAAAAATAAGCACAAAAAGACAAGAATATGAACAAACAAGAAAGGAAAACATTCTTGACAAAATTTGGAAAATGGAGAATCTTCTCTAGGACCACGAATGATCAAGATAGTTGAAAGAACAATCAATCTCCATTAATTAGAAGAAGATATTGATTCTGAATTTCACATTAATATTATCAGTATTGGACAAGTAACAAATAGGATCAACTCCAAACAAAGAAACAATTTGAATCACAAAGGAAAACGATCATGAATCAAGCAAGATCAAAAGGATTGTTCTTTATCCAAACTGACTGCCAAGAATGTTGAATGATCTTGAGATATGAAAGACATCACAACACCCTCAAGAACGATCAGGAAAATGTCTAGAATGATCAAGATTAAATCTCCAGATTAATTATCAATGTCTAGAATGGTCATTGAATCTCCAAAATGATCAAACATTCTCCAAAATGTTCAACAATCGTTCTACAATAAATTACTATCATTGTTTAGTCTGTTTTGGAAGAATCAAAACTGCATATTAAATAGATGGCATCAATAGAGATATATGAAGATTATAGGATCATTAAAACTCAAGAGAAGACTGCCAAGAATGAAGAAAATAAGTCCACTCAACATAACTCAGACTATTCAAAAGCTGGAATATTTGTTATCATATAATATGGTCTTTGGTCAAGACTGACAAGAGCACTACCAGCAACTCTTTTTGGCCATCATTAAATGTCCTAAAAGCCTATGAATGGAAGACCAATACTCAAGGAAATTGCAGAAGTTCAAGTGCTAAAAAATCTCATTAATCATTCACATTTATATACTTGAAATTTTCACTCTCTCAAGAAACATTCGTTTTGAGTTTTATTTCAAATCTTTTGTAATACTTGTATTGAATCTTGTATAAATAATCTAATCTTAAATAAGAGTTCAGACATCTCATATTATATCAAAACAATCTTATCATATTTGGGCAAAACTCAAACTACAAGAGTTTAGTATAGTTTGAGTATATTGTAAGAAATCATTTTAAGGTTAAAAAGTAAAGTGTAAACACTTATGTAGAGACTGATAGGAGATTGGTTTGAAATCCTTTATGGGGGGAAAAGGACTTGTTGTCTAACATATCAAAGTTGATCTAGAAAAGCAGTGTAAACCAAGATTGTTCTCCGTATTGAACATTTAGTGAAAATCTCACAATTGGTAGGACTGGAAGTAGCCCGAGTTAGGTGAACCAGAATATATTGTTGTGTTGTATTTTTTTCCCTGATATCTATTTAATTGAAGGATGATTGATTATCAAGTTACATATATAAACTGAATTGTGAATTTTAACTAATCAAGAACGTTCTATGTTTTCTAGTTAGAACTAAGAATGTTCTTCGTTTTCTGTTTTCACAACCAAGATCAATCTTGAGTTAAAATCTTAAGTTTTTATAGGAAATTTTAAATAGGAATATTTACAATTTAATCCCTATTTCCTTGTAAATCGAAATTTCTACTTCAATAGGTATCAGAGCTCGGTCTCTAAAGATTAAACACCTAACATGTGGTATTGTAAAGATCTAGAAGAAAAAAATGTCAAAAGAAAAATACATCGTTGAAGGAGGATCTTCAAATAGACCACCTTACTTAGATGGAACTGATTACTGCTTCTAGTTCTAGAAGAATAAGATGTCGTTGTTTATGAAACGTCAAGATAGAGAAATGTGGCACATAATTACAAATGGAGATTTCATACCAAGAGTTTATTAAAATGATTCAACCTCTGCTATAAAGAAAGAAGCAGGCTAGACAACTGATGATAAAACAAAGGTACTCATAAACTCTAGAGCTCAATTATTCTTATTGTGTGCTTTGAGCATGGAAGAAAGTGAAAGAGTTGACAAATACACAACTACTAAAGAATTATGGGATACACTACAAACTCATCAAGATGGAACAAGCCATGTCAAAGAAACAAGAATAGACATTGGCATAAGGAAGTTCGAGTTGTTCGAGAATACATTGACGAGATGTACTCAAGGTTCACATCTATAGTGAATGAGATGCGTTCTCTTGGCAAGGCTTACTTAGTACAAGAAAAAGTGAGAAAGATCATGAGATGCCTTCTAGCTAAACGGAGACCAATGGTGACAGCCATAAGCCAAGCCAAAAATCATGAAGTACTTGCATTAGAAGAAATAATTAGAACATTAAGACCACGTGAAGTATTATTACAAGAAGATAAACCAGTCAAGATTGGAAAAGCAATAGCCTTAAAAGCATATCAAGAAAGTATACCAACACAAACAGAAGAAGAATTTGAAGAAATTGGGCATGAAGATACCGACGAAGAAATTTCTCTTCTCACTTGAAGAATTCAAAGAATGATGAGAAGAAGAGATCATATCAAGAAGGGATTCCCAGAAAAATGAGAAAGTTCCAAAATAGAAGTGGACAAGAGGCAAATAACATGTTTTGGATGCAATAAGTTGGGACATTACAAATCCGAATGTCCCCTAAGTAAAAAACCACCAATCAAATTGAAGTAACAATGTCTATTATAAGCAAGGGGGGTTTAAATGATAACTGCCCCTTTTTAAATTTTTTTGTTTTGAAACTAAAAATGTAACCCAAGATTGATCTTGCTTATAACGAAGATCGATCTTGGTTTGTCAAAAACAGCAATATCAATTTTATTGATATAAAATCTGATTATCAAGCATAAAGTAAACAAAGATAGAGATAGAGAGATTATGCAAGCATATATCCTGGTTCACCCAAACACGGGTTACGTCCAGTCCTCACAAGAATGAGATTTTCCACTATGTGCTCAAAGGATAGATTTTTCTTGGTTATCACACTATTTTCACAGATCAATGTTGATCTTTACATAGTTTCTACCCTTGCATCTATAAAGGATTTCCTCAGTTCTACCTTACTATTTCAGAAAGGATTTAGTAAGTTACCTTTCAAAACATGAAAGGGATTTTTACAAATCACTCAAGATTATGTTAAAAATAACCTTGAGTTACAAAGTGGTGGATTTGAGAATATTTAGAATCTGGGTATTTACTCAACTCTTGTTTGAGAAATACATTATGTAAATAGAACTCATTTGTTACTGATTCTAATACAACACAAAGATTAAAAACAGCAAGCTTTAAGAATGATATTGAGACACTTGAGTATGATTGAAATGATTGATGTTTTTCTTTGCACTTTGAGTTGTGTGTTGTTCTTCCTTTTGAAGCTGCATTTATGGAGTTCAAGAGAGCTTGGGACAGCTCATATGACCATTGAAATAGGGCCAGTTGTCATAAAATTGTGGTTGGATAAAGTCTGCCAAAAAACAAGAGTGATCAAAGCTGCATCCATGAACGTTCTAGAGATCCAAGATTGTTCTTCGAATTTGTTTGTGATAAACTAACTTGTACTTTGTGATTGTATCATTTGTCTGAGTTGAGTGCATGCTTTTCAGTCACGTGTGTAGGTTAGAAAAGTACAATCAGTAGTGTACTTTACAACTTGTAGCTTTGTACTTGCACTTGCCTCATTTGAAGAATGATCTTGTTTTATACTTTTAATCAAGCATGTCTTTGATTCTTCGAATTCTGGAACAAATATGACTTAGATTGATCCTTGCTTATTCTAGATGATGATATGAGATGAATAATGTTTCCAGGAACCAATCTTTCACAAGGAAACTGATTATTCTTGGTTCTGCCATAAACGAAGATCGTTCTTTGTTTCTTAGCAATAACTCAAGATTAATCTTTGTTTTCCAAAACTACTTCAAGATCAATCTTCGTTTTCCAGAACTACTTTCTTTGATTTTAATGAGATCTAATTTGTGATGTTTGATACCTATCTTGTTTTAACACACTCAAATGCACATGTTAAATATTAAAACATTTAGAATCATAATTAATAATCTTTAATTAATCTTTTGTTTAATTATCATCAAAACATTTAAATTGAGATTTTGTCTGAACAAATATTTCCTTTTAAAAATAAATCAATGTGGGCCACATGGGATGATTCAAAAGAATCAAATATAGAAGAAGGAGAAGAAGCCAACATATGCCTGATGGCAAATACAAAAGAAGATGAGGTAACAAATTCTGAACATTGCTATTTATGTGAACAAATTGGAAAAGAATTTGATAACTTGCTAAATGATTCAAACCTTCCCATTAAAAAATGTAATTCCTTAAAAGAAAAATTTTATAAAGAAAAAGAAGAAAAACAAAAAGCTCATGTTATGAATAATGTTCTAAAAAAATGCCATTCAAGAACTAAAAGAAACACAACAACAAAATTTTGAAAGTAAAAAAGGTCAAGAACGTTCTGCAACTAAAACGGAGAACGTTCTCCTTAAAACACAAATTGAACTTCTTAAAAAAAGACTTGTCAAATTTCATTAAGCCATTGAAACATTTCATAAAATCATGGGATCTCAAGTAAGAATCTATGATAAAGCTGGTCTTGGTTTTGATGAAACTCATAAAATGTTCATATTATAAAAAAATTGGACATCTGGAATTTGCTTGTTACTTTAAGAAAATAGATAAGAAAATCAAGAACAAAAGGATTTTTAAAAAAGGAGATCGTTCTGGGACAAAAACTAAACAAGCCTTAAGAAACTTACAAAAGGGAGATAGTTCTCCAGACTGTTGTCAAAACGGAGAATGTTATGAAACAAAAGCAGAACTTTCTCCATAAAGTATGAAAAAGAAGAAAAATGTGAAATCTTTTCAAAATCAATTTCAAGACCTTTTAAAACTTAGATTTCGAAATCCCCTACAAGATCAATAATCAAATATTAATGCTATCTCAAAAATGGTCACCTAGAATTAACCTGCTATTTTAAAAAGAAATCAAAATTTCAAACTAACTCCCAAGGACACAAGACCAAATGGGTACCTAAATTTGATGTAACATCTTATGTAGGATGAATTTCTAAATGTCAAGAAAAAGTATTGGTTCTTGGACAATGGATACTTAAGACATATGACAGGAGATAAAAACTACTCCATGTCATTTGTCAAGAAAGATGGAGGTTCGATAAAATTTGGAGACAACAATCAAGGTCAAATTAAAGGTAAAGGGACTATTGGTAAGGAAAAATTTGCTCAAATAACTGATGTTCAATATGTGGAAGCTTTGAAATATTATCTTCTAAGCATAAGTCAATTATGTGATAATGGTTTCGAATTCATCTTCAAACCAATAGTATGTGAAGTTAGGAAACAGAATCTGGAGAAGTTCTCTTCTCTAGGAGTATAAAGAAGATTTTGTATGTCTTATACCTTGAAGAACTTCTTGAAGAATCCTTTTTGATGTCAATCGATAAAGATAAATGGATTTGGCATAAAAGGACAGGTTATATAAGTATGAAAACAATTTCTAAAATCTCAAAACTAGACCTAGTTAGAGGATTACCCAAACTAAATTTTGATAAAGATAAAGTATGTGAAGCACGTGCAAAGAGAAATGAAGTCAAAAGCAGCTTTCATTCAAAAGATTTTATAACTACAAACAAAACTCTTGAATTGCTTCACATGAATCTTTGTGGACCAATCAAGACAACAAGTATAGTTGGGATGAAATATGATTTTGTTATTATTGAGGATATTTCTAGATACACCTGGGTATTATTTTTAAAATAGAAAGATGATGCATTTAAAACTTTTTGCAAAAAGGTACAAAATGAAAAATAATCCAACATCACTTCTATAAGAAGTGATCATGGAGGAGAAAATGGAGTTGTTGAAAGAAAGAATATAACACTGCAAGAAATGGAAATAACAATCTTGGAAGAATCTAACGTTGAAAGATACTTATGGGATGAAGCTATTAACACTTTTTATTTTCACATTTTTGGGAGTGTTATTGCATATTTGTTTGAGAGGTAATAATGGGTGCGTTTGTTTCCGGAAAAAAAAAATTCTTTGAAACCAAAAATCATTTTTTAGGGTTTAAAGGGTGTTTGTTTCAAATTTTTTTATATAAAGGCATAGTTTAGCCTATTTAAAAAATATAAAAGTTAATATTTAAATGTTTTAATGTGTATAAGGTTTTTAAATAGGCTTTCAGGCTAGACCAGACTTTTAAAAAGGTCAAACCAGGCCGAAAACAAGCCTATGATAGTAGGCCTAAAAAATTAAATGTAGTTCAGGCTCAGACCTTTTAAAGTCTAGCCTGGTATGGTCTATTCCCACCTTTAGCAGCAGCAAAAAGATATGTAGGAAACAGAGATCGATAAATAGTCTTCGTTTCAGTCTCCATTTTAAATCTAGAAAATGATAGGCGATCATCCTCAAACTCAAATTATTGGGGATACAGCTGATGGAACTAGAACCTGAAAGTCATTCAAGAATTATGAAAACAACAACATGGAAATGATATCTCAAATTGAACCAAAATCAATTAAAGAAGTCATAATTGATCATTCTTGGATTGAAGCTATGAAGGAAGAACTTATTCAATTTGAAAAAATGAAGTCTGGACTCTTGTTCCAAATCCACAAGATCAAACTATCATTGGAACAAGATGGGTTTTTAGAAATAAACTAGATGAAGATTGTAAGGATGTTAGAAAAAAAAGAAAGGTTGGTTGCTCAAGGCTACAATAACCAAGAAGGTATAGACTATGATGAAACTTTTGCTCCAGTTGCAAGGTTTGAAGCTATACATAAACTTCTTGCATATGCATCTCATAAGCTTGTTAAATTATTTCAAATGGACGTTAAAAATGCCTTTTAAAACTAACAAGTTTTTGTAAAACAACCCCCTAGTTTGGAAGATCAATTAAAACCAAATAATATTTTCAAACTTACCAAAGCTCAATATGGATTAAAACAAACACCAAGAAGTTGGTATGAAAGATTAAGTTCATTTTTAAATAAAAATGGATTTTCTAGAGCTAAAATCGACAATGCATTGTTCAAGAAAATTGATAAAAATGGTTTACTTATTGTTGAAGTTTATTGGATGATATTATCTTTGGATCAACAAATGAAAAAATGTGTAAAGGTTTTTCAAAACTCATGCAAAGTGAAATTGAAATGAGCATTATGGGAAAGTTAAGATATTTTCTCGGCTTGCAAATTAAGCAACATGAAAATGGCGTTTAAATTTGTCAAGAGAAATACATCAAAGATCTTCTAACTAAGTATAAAATGAATGAAGCAACAATTATGTCTACTCCCATGCATCCATCATCTGCATTAGATAAAGATGAAAATGGAAAATTTGGTTTTGAAAAAGAGTATAGACGCATGATAGGATATTTACTTTATTTAACTGCCAGTAGACCAGACATTGTGTTCATAGTTGGATTATGTGCTAGATATCAATCAGCACCAAAAGAATAACATCTAACCGCTATAAAATGAATTTTTAGATATCTTATCAGTACTACTGATCTTTGCCTATGGTATAGAAAATGTTTTGATTTAAATCTTGTAGCATACTGTGATGCTGATTACGGTGGAGATGAAGTTGACAGAAAAAGAACTATTGGAGCATGTATGTTCCTATGTGAAGCATTGATAAACTAGTCTTGCAGGAAACAAAAACCACAAATTCCTTGTAGCCTTATGAACTATTGAAGTTGAATATGTCTCAGCAGCAAACTATTGGAGCATGTGTTTTAATCTTGTAGCCTTTGAACTATTTAAGCTGAATATGTCTCGGCAGCAAACTGCTGCTCACAAGTTCCTTGGATAAAAAATCAACTTGAAGACTACTCTATAAATTATTTACATATTCCAATTTACTATGACAACATTAGCGCAATTAATCTGTCCAAAAATCCCATTCAGCAATCTAGATCCAAACATATTGAAACTAAACATCATTTCATTCGTGATCAAGTTAACAAGAAAAAAATTAAATTAATCTTTATTGATACTCAAAAACGACTTGCTGACATTTTTACAAAGCCTCTTGTTGAGGAAACGTTCATCAAAGAAACACTGAAAATTGTCAAAATCTAGTAAATTCACGTTAAAATTGTGTTATGCACAAACGAAGAACGTTTATCAATCTCCATTTTGAAAATACCATTGTATTTTTATCATTCAACATTTATGCATCATCATTTTCTCTCCACCTTAGGCAAAGGAAAATTTTGGCATTAAATGCTTGTGTCTTCTTGTCCTCAAAAGCTTCACTAGCATGTTGTCAAGTGACTTCCCAACTCCAATTTCTTCTCCTTACCTAGGTTCAACTCATCATTATGTTTCCTCTTCAAAAACACGAAATCCGTTTATCTTATTCTAAAAATTATGTTTTGAAGCAACACTTCATATTTTCTATAATCTGAATCACTTTCTAAAATGGCAAAAACAAAACAATTCGCATGCAAAAATGCATGCCCCAACACACCATCATCATTTTCACCATCATCAACCGCCATGAGTCGTTGACCATATCCTCCACCCAGACCAACTCCACCAGATATCTCATCCGATAAAACCTTCTCAGATTACATATCATTATCTCAAGAATCAATAGACAGTCCTCCCGCCTCTCTACACATGTCCTCTTCCAAACCTCGCTCAAGTTCCTTCACATATAGGAAACGTACCTTCAATCCTACAACATCCAAAAGGCGCTCTATATGTGTCTAGTCAGGAATTGAAACTTCAAAAGCCCCAAACGCCAAACATGTATTGTTCATCATCTTTGATTATAGCGCCGATGAATCATCTGAATCGGCTCCACACATGACTCGAAAAAAACCCTCAAATTCTATCACCCCGTCTAAATCATCATACTCATTTGGACCTTCTTAATCGAGACCAGCAAAGCAGAAAAGCAGATTAACCAAAGAAATTTTTTCCTTCACAAAACAATCTCAGCCTTCTCCTAAAACAACCAATCCAAACCACAATCTTTAAAGGTAAAAACCACCATCACACTCTCCTAATTTTTGGCAAAAAATAAACTCAGAAACCCATAAAGAAAGAAAACAATTTCCCCTGAACAAAAACTAAGAACTAAGAAAACAACCACAATCCGTCTCAATTGACACCACAAAACCAAAAAAGGAGATTAATCAAAGAAATTTTTTCCTTCACAAAACGATCTCAGCCTTCTCCTAAAACAACCAAACCAAACCACAATCCTTAAAAGTAAAAACCACCATCACACTCTCCCAATTTTTGGACAAAAATAAACTCAGAAACCCATAACGAAAGAAAACAACTGCCCCTGAACAAAAACTAAGAACTGCTGAACCCCCCCTCTCCAAAATGTTCTCCAAATCAAGAATATTCTCCAGTCCATGACCCCTCTCCCTCACCAAACCCAAAAGGTTGTCTCACTCGATAACCTTCTCCACAATGTTCTCCTCCATCCAAAAAATCACAGTCCTCCTACTACCCCTTCCAACAAAAACAAGCTATACAATTTTAGGGTATTTTGTGTTGAAGTTCTTAGGCTTTTAGCATAGTTTTTGGTATTTAGTGAGTTAAATGCCAAAAATATACTTTTCGAAATTGGATTAAAATTATTTGTTAGAGAATAATTTATTTACGTTACGAAGGATTTAATAATGGGCAGTTTTGTTAGAAATATCTTTGGTTGCTAAAAACTTTATCTTTCAATTGAGTTTCGACGAGAGTAGATATTTTTATCAAAATGGTTTGAGAAGTGATGAGAGGTGATGTGGAAATGATGATTCTACAAATATCTAAAACATCTAGATATTTAGATATTGGTTTGGTTTAATATGTATATATATATATATATATATATATATAGATATATATAAATATGTGAGAAGGAAATGAAAGAAGGAAAAACATAATCGTTTCCAGCCTCGCGAACCCATTCCTTCCTCTTCCTTCTACCATCCATTTCCTTGTCTCTTTATTTGGCTTCAAGAAAACCATGTTAGTGAAATAAAAACATTTCCCCACTACTCGACTTCACCTCTTCGACTTCTTTCTTCTTCTTTGATTCGAAAACAAAGAAAAACAATGTTAGGGATTTTCAAAATGTCAAACACAAACACCAACTTTTCTTCTAGATCTAAGCTTCGTTTCGAGAAGAGATAGAACGGAAAGTTGCTCACCTCCATGCTACGGTGCTAGTGCACTAACTTTTGAAGCGACGTCGTGATCAAAGAATTTGTCGAATTACTCGCGGTACCTTAATCGCTCATTAAAGCTAACATTAAGGTAAGTGATCTTGCCAAACTTTTAGTTTGCATTTAGGGACTTATATGTGGTTGGGTGGAAAAGAAATTTGTTAGGGTTGAAATGTAGATTTGGGGAAAATGAATTTAATGCTTTTATGGGTGAAATTTTAGAGTTAGGCTTTGGTGATATTGATGAGTGTTTCGTGGAAAATGAATTTAACTCATTTATGTGTGGTTTCGAGGAAATGATATTTGATGTGTTTGAGTGGTGGGTTGAGATAATTTTAAGGTTTTCGTGTTTGACTTGTTCATAATTAATATTTATAAATTCTGAGATATGTATGTAAGGATTTTGTGGAAAAATGAATTGATGTGAATTGTGGATTGAATTTGAGAATATGTCTGAGTATGTTCTATGGGGAATTTGAAAATCATTAGAGTTAAATGAGTATTAAAAATGGGGAATCTTTTAATATCGACGTTTACTTAACGTTTGTAGTGAAAATTGTTAGAGTTAAATGACTATTAAGAATGGGGAATTTCTTAATATCTGCATTTACTTAATGATTGTCGTCAAAATTATTAGTTAAATAAGTATTACGAATGAGGAATCTCTTAATATCTGCATTTACTTAATGATTGTCGTCAAAATTGTTAGAGTTAAATGAGTATTAAAAATGGGGAATCTTTTACTATCTGCATTTACTTAACGATTGTCGTGGATAGAGTTAGAGTATGCTCATGCATTTCATTGTACATGGAGGCCGGATGGGCCATGGTGATAGTGGTGACCATATGAGCCATGAGATGATGCCATGTGATTTGTTGGTTTATTTTATATTTACGGGGATTATCGCGTCGTGCTGATCTGTGAGAGACTGCACTGGTGTTTGTCCGTGAGAGACTACACCCTAGTAAATTGTGTTTGTCCGTGAGAGACTTCACTGGTGTTTGTCTGTGAGAGACTACACCCTAGTAAATTGTGTTTGTACGTGTGAGACTGCACTGGTGTTTGTCTGTGAGAGACTACACCCTTGAAAATCGTGTTTGTTTGGGAGAGACTGAACTCGTGTTTGTCCACGAGAGACTACACTCGTGTTCATTCGTGAGAAAATGTACGTTTAGGATTTACGCCTCTCGCGGGGGGTTTTGTTTGGAATTGACGTGTAAGACCTGTGATAGGCTAAATATTAATAAATCGCGCGGGCCTGTAATAGGTGGCACCTTGGTAATAAGTGTTGGTCTGTGAGAGACTGTATAATTACGATTTTCTACTCTTTGATTTGAATTCCGAGTCCATGCATTTTGGCATATATGCATTGCATTAGGGTGCATGGCACGCGAGTTGTGTTTGATTCGAGATTATGATTGAGTGTTTGAACTCAAGTCGTCGTGGTGATTGTGCTGGAATTGTGTGTAAGTGTGATTGATTGGAAAACCATTTCGAAACTCAAGTTGTCGTGGTGATTTTGCTATAATTGCTAAGTGTTAATGTTTTGGAATTATGTGTAAGTGTGATTGATTGCAAAACCATTTCCAAACTCGAGTTGTGGTGGTGATTGCGCTATAATTGCTAAGTGTGATTGTTTGGATTTGTGTGTAAATATTGATTGATTTCGAAACCCTTTAAAAAGCTGAATTTTGCTGTTTTTCTGCTGATGTTTGATGTGTATTCGAATATAGAACGTTGTATTCGAATACAGACATGTTGTTTTTGCCACTGACTTACTGTGTAGTCGAATACATAAGGTTGTATTCGAATACAGGCATGATGTTTTGCTACTGACTTGCTATGTAGTCGAATACAGAAGGCTATATTCGAATGCAGACATGCTGTTTTGTTGTTGAATGCTGAAATAGCCTTGTATTCGAATACAGAGATGCTGTATTTGAATACAACAGTCCTGTTTTGTTAAAAACTTCATTTTTCAACCTTGTTTATGAATGTTTGGCATATGGAAACCCTTTTAAGGTGCATGCTAAGTTGAAAGGTTATTTTGTGCATTTAAAAACTTAAATGTTATGTCTTAATTGTTAATTTCGGTTGGTGACCCTTTACAACTATTGTGGAAATTTGGGCTTTGCCCTCAGATGAGAACCAGGACCTTCCCACCGGTTAGTACCCTGTGGATGGGAGTGTAGTTGGACACACCTAACCGGAATTGTATCAGGAGGATCTTGTGGGGCGCGTAAAGATCATCTCAGATGTATAATTTTTTGTAGAATGATCAGATTAGGTTGACGTATATGGACTAGATGTCTTTCTTTTTGGGGTTGTGTTTATTTTAATTTGGAAGACTATACCTATACCAATATTTTCAGCTTGACATTTTATTTTGATGGGTTCCATGTACCACTTTAGATGTGATGTGGGGAGTTAAAATTCTCATGGAAGTACTTTTGTACATGTGGCTGCCGAGAATACCCCAGGGGCATGAGCTATGCTTGATAGGTCTCATAGCTAGGTGTGTTTTGATGTATGAATACGTTGGATTTTTATTTCAAAAACTATTCCATTGATTGTAAATATTTGTTGACTTTGCCGTTATGTTACGACTTAAATATTTATCCAAAAGTATTTTCTTCTTTATTTCTTTGTTTTTGTGAATTTGTTTTGAAAAAAAAGATACACTAACGCTGTTAAAAATCGGGGTGTTACACATCTTTTGGAAATCTTTGTGTGTTTTTATACAGATTTTGTAACAGCTTTTTATTGTCAAGCTCAAACATTCACCGACAAATGGCTTTTTTATCTGAAGATTGTAGGATCATTAAAACTCAAGAGAAGACTGCCAAGAATGAAGAAAATAAGTCCAGTCAACAGAACTCAAACTATTCAAATGATGTAACAATTTTTATCATATGATTTGGTCTTTGGTCAAAACTGACAAGGGCACTACCAATGCTCAGGGAAATTGCAGAAGTTCAAGTGCTAAAAAATCTCATTAATCACTCACATTCACATACTTGAAATTCTCACTCTTTCAAGAAACATCAGTTCTGAGTTTTATTTCAAATCCTTTGTTATACTTGTACTGAATTTTTTGTAAAGAATCTAATCTCAAACAAGAGTTGAAATATCTCAAATTCTATCAAAATAATCTTGTCATATGTGTGTAAAACTCAAACTACAAGAGTTGAGTATAGTTTGAGTAGATTGTAAGAAATCCTTTTAAAGTTAAAAGGTAAAGTGTAAACTCTTATTTATAGACTGATAGGAGATTTTTCGAAAGCCTTACTTTGTGGAAAGGACTTTCTCTGTAACAGATCAAGGTTGATCTGGATAAATATTGTAAACTAAGATGGTTCTCCGTTTTGAACATTTAGTGAAAATCTCATAATTGTGAGGACTAGACGTAGCTCAAGTTAGGTGAACCAGGATATATCATTGTGTTGTATTTCTTCCCTTATATCTATTTAATTTAAGTTTGATTGATTATCAAGTTAAATATATAAACTAAAGTGTTGATTTTCACTAATCAAGAACATTTTTGTTTTCTGGTTAAAACCAAGAACGTTCTTTGTTTTCTACTTTCACAACCAAGATCAATCTTGAGTTTAAATCTTAAGTTTTTACAAGAAATTTCAAATAGGGACATTTACGATTCAAACCACCCTTCATTTTCAATCGACATTTCTACTTCATGCATATTGTTTGGCGAGTTGTATCCTTTGATTTTACCCGTTTCCTCTTATTTTTGCCATTTCTTCTAATTTGTTCCTAGGTCTAATATGTACATATTTGTTCTATTTTCCAGCACATTTAATTTGGAGCAATAGATTAAATTGTTCTCATGAACTTCCTTTGATTATCAACGAAACTAGAAGAAATTGTTCTCCAAAATCATTTTGGTTCTAACAAGAAACTCCCTTTGATTTTGACGACAAATATGTCGATGAAGAAATTAAGGTATTATGTTTCCTATCTCGTAATGAACTTATAGATATGTTAAATAAGTTTCTCAACAAGAATCGCAATGAAACTTAAATTTTTCAAAAACCTCATGCCATTTTTGCAAATAAATACACTTCTCTTGAAAATGAGTTTGAAAACCTAAAAAGAGAAAGAAAAAAAACAACCTTTCAAGTACTTCTTAAAAACGACAGATACATAAGCAAACAAGCATCTATGATCTATGGTGTTAGCATAAACAATAAACATGATATTGGCTTTGAAGAACTAGAGGAAACTCCTAAGGCTAACCTACCTAATACTACTTGTTTATATTGTTCTTAAATAAATGTCACAATAAAAGAACTTGTTTTATGCAAAACACATGGAAAGATTAGACGACTTTCATAACTAACAAACCAAGACCCCATCAAATTGACGTACCTGAGAATAATATAATCTATCTTGTAGATATCCTTAGTAGAAAAGTTAAAACACCAACCACAATACCTAGAAAATGGATGTTCATGACACATGACGAGAGAAATGTTTATGTACCTAGGTCGGACCCTCAAGAATGGACGATTTATAGGTTTTATAGGTAATTAGAAGGGCAAGATAATTGGGGACGACATAATAGGTAATGTTTCCTTTCCTTCTATAAAAAATATTTTACTTACGAAAGGAAAAATGCATAACCAATTGAGCATAAGTCATTTAAGCAACAATAGTTGTGATGTTGTCTTCAATCATAAGTCATGTAAGGCAGTAAGTCAAACTGATGGATCCATACTATTTACTTGTCGAATAAAAAACAATAATTACAAAATAAACTTCGTTGATTGGGAAATACAAGAAGTAAAGTGCCTTATGTTTGGGAATGAAGAACAATTGATTTGGAATAAAAGATTAGAACAAGCCAAATCTCAAATACGAATCAAATGTTCTTTGTGAGGTATGTTAGAAAGGTAAACAAACAAAATCATATTTTTCTTCTAAAAATGTTGTTTCCATTTCCAAACCACTTGAACTGTTACATCTTAATTTATTTGGCCATATAAAGATTGTCTCTATTAGTGGTAAAAAGTACGGATTCATTATTATTCATGATTATTCTAGATGGACATGGGTAAAGTTCCTGAAACACAATGATTTGTCACATAAAGTCTACACCACCTTCTACAAACAAGTGCAAATTGAAAAGAGTTTTTGTATTGCAACAATTTGTAGTGATCATAAGAGTGAATTTGGATATAGGCATTTTGAAATTTTTTGTGAAGAGAATGGAATTTTACGTAACCTTTCCTCTCCTAGAAAACCTTAACATAACGACGTTGTAGGAAGAAAAATAGATCTCTTCAGGAAATGGTACACACCATGATTCACGAAATGAATGTTACCGATTAGTTTTGGGTATAACCAATGAACACTACAAGTTATATTCAAAATAGAATCTATATTAGACCTACTGTTAGTAACATTCCTTATGAACTATGCAAAGAAATAAATCCCAACATTTCATACTTTCATCAATTTGGGTGCATATGTTATATTTTGAATACTGAAGAAAGTCTTGGCAAATTTAATTCACTCATAAGTGCTCATTTTTAGGATACTCTGAAAGGTCTAAAGCGTATAGAGTAGACAACTAAGAAAATCTAATTTTTGAGAAATCAATTCATGTCAAGTTTGATAATAAGAAGGTTGGCCATAAAAGTCAAAGTTGCATGCAGACTTTGCATATCTACAAATATTAGAGGAACTAGGTATACACGAATCATGAGATATGCTCTATTACTCAAGAACAAGAAATAATGAACCTCCCACATATCAAGATAATCAAGAAACCAAACCTGGACTGAAATACAAATCTTCTCATCTAGACTCTCTAATAATTGAAAGTGAAAATGATCCTTTGAATACCAGATCTGCTTTTAATGAAACATCTACCATTGGACTACTATTTTAAATTGAACCTACATTTATAGTTGAAGCTATATCAGATGATGGGTGGATAATGGACATGCAAAAAGAGTTAAATCATTTCAGAAGAAATGACGTGTGGGATCTTGTCCCCAAGCCTAGAAAAATAAAGTCAGTTGGAGCCAAGTTGGTTTTTCAGAAACAAATTGAAAGAGAAAGATGAAGTGGCTAGAAACAAAGCTACACTCATAGCTCAAGGATACAATCAACATAAATGTATTAATTACACGAAAACTTTTGTTGTTGTGCCACATTCTCAAAGTTAATGCATAATGAATTTGAGATGAGCATGATGTGAGAATTAAAATTCCCCCTTGGAAATTAAACTTATCAAAGCCCAAATGGTGTAGTTATTCATCATATCAAATACACAAGACAATTACTTAAAAAATTGAAAATGGATGAATGTAAGTCTATGTCTACACCTATGCATCAAACAAGTTCTCTCGATAAGGATGAGTCAGGTAAAAAGGTAGATTAAAAGGTACATAGAGTAATGATTGGTTCCCTTATTTACTTAACTGCCTCTAAACCTAAAATTCAGTTTAATGTGTGGGTGTGCGCCTTATTTACTTAAGATTGTTGTTTTGTCCACAACAGAAGCATATACATCTCAGGAGCCAGCTATAGCACTCAGTTGTTATGGATGAAATATTAACTTGAAGATTTCAAAATCAATTAGAGCAATATTTCTTTGTGATAATACTTCAGATATATGTTTAACTAAAGACTCAATTTTACATTCAAGATCAAAACATTTAGAGATCAAACATCATTTAATAAGAGATTATGTTAAAAAAAGTATTTTACACATTGAATTTGTTGACAATGACCCTCTGTGGGTTGATATTTTCATAAAACCCTTTATTTAAGACATTCACTTTTATAAAGGAAAACCTAAATATTCAATTTATAAAATAATGATGTTTAAGTCTTCGTATCGTTGCCTCTAGTAAAACAAAGTAAATGGTTAAATGTATATATGCTCTACTTCAAATGAAATTTAATTTGTTGGTGCCTTTGGTCAATATAAATTCAGTTACTCTTAATATAAACGATCTTCTTGTAAGTTGTCCTTAGTTTGTGATAATATGATATGCGTTGTTAATGCATCGATGTTAGTTACGGTTTTTGAAACTCAAATGTTTTCATAAAACCCACTCATTACTCATGATCAATCATTGCCCTTATGTATTCCCACACTTTCTCTTTTTCAAACCTTGAAACCTCCTAGAAAATATTTGAACTTCTCCTACTTCCATGGCTTCAAGTTGATCCTCAAACCCTACACTCGAAAACGCCACCTATATTCCTATTATGCAATGCAATCTTGATAAGTTACAATTCTCCATGAATTCCCAGTGAACTTCACAAACCTCGCTTAAAATGGTTCTCATTTTATTGAGGATTTTGAAGGTGTCGGATGGTTTGAGTACTTTAACCTACAACGAGAAATGGCTTTGGACATTTTGATGAAGGTATGTTGCCAACCCTTTGAACGAGAAATGGCTTTATATGAGAAATGGCTTTATATGAGAAATGGCTTTATATGAGAAATGGATTTCTCAACAATCCCTAACGGCTTTCACCAGGTGTTATGATGAAGGTATGTTGCTTGAGAATGGTTATGAATCAAAGGTTGGCTCATTCATGATCAATAAGGAATAGTTCGAAGATCATAAGGTGAACTCCAAATCAGCCCACTTGAAACTTAGATACATAGTAACTTTAAAGATCTTGATTGGGTGCGTAGTACCCAAAGGTGGGTCAGCAGACCACATTAGCAAAGACCACAAAGGCTTAATATGGAATATCTCCCAAAGGATCAAGATTAATCTTCCAAACACGATTCTAGAACACATGAGGTTATGTGTGAAATAGAAATGTCAATTCACAAGAAAGCGGGGTTTGAATTGTAAATTCTGTTTTTTAAAATTTTCTATTAAAACTTAAAGAATTTAAATCAAGATTAATCTTGGTTCTGAAAACAGAAAACAAATAATGTTCTTGTTTATGAAAATAGAAAATGGAGAACGTTCTTAGTTAGTAAGAAACACACAATTCAACTTATCTATTTAATTTGATAATCAAAAGACTATAAATAAATAAAGATATGAGGAGAGATATCACACATAGATTTATCCTGATTCACCCAATTTGGGTTACATCCATTCCTCACATTTGTGAGATTTTTCACTAAGTGTTCAAAATAGAGAACGATTTTGGTTTTTAAACCACCAATCCAAATCAACCTTGATCTGTTACACAACACTACCTTTCAACCCATAAAGGATTTTAACAGATTACCTTTCAATATTTTGAGATGATTTTTACACTTTACCTTTTATCATAAAAGGATTTTCTACAAACTACTAAAACTATTTTCAATACTATAGTCTTGAGTTTACACGATAATGATTTCAAGAGTTTTGTTAGAATCTGAGAAAGCTCAACACTTGTTTGAGTTTATATTATTTTAATATAAGAATATAGTAGAATGATTCTAGGAATCAAATGACATAGCATAACTAATTCTTTGTATGTAAATGCGAGACTTTCAAGTGTATGATTTTAAATAAGTGATGTATTGGTTTTCACTTGAAGCTCTGATTTTTCCTTGAGCTTGGGGTTCCTTTTATAGGTTTCCAAGAGGGATATGACATCTCATATGACCGTTGGAAAGGGTTCAGCTGTCATGTGTCAGCTTATGGATAAGATCATATTTGAAATAAAAGGCTTATGACATTCTTTGTTTTTCAGCTTTTGAAGAATGTTGTTCTGTGGACTTTTTGTCATCCATCTTTGATAGAAAATCATGGTCTTTTTGTCACGTGTGCATATATCTCAGAGATAAAATGAAGTATACCCTTCAAGATCATTCTTATATCTTGCTCAAAAACTAAAGAATTACCTTTCTTGAACTTGGAGAATAAATTTTGCTTGATTCATGATGAGCCTTAGCTTTTATCCTTTGCATTTTGGAGTGATTCTTTTGCTGTTATGAACCTTGTATATTCCTTGTAGGATACTGGAACCATATTTGCAAAATCCAAGAGCTATCTTTTCCTTTACAGAGGATATCATAATTCTTGTTATTTCAAAACTGTGGAAAACGTTCTTTATTTTCCAGACTTCTAACAAGAACGTTCTTCGTTCTGTTTGTATATCACACTCATAAACACAAGTTAAATTAACATATATTTAGAATCATAATTAGAAGTCTTAATTAACTTTTGTTTGTTTACATCAAAACACTAATTTGAGATTTTGTCTTAAAAATGTGTCATCAACTCTAGGTCAAGAAAGATAAGGACAACTCCCTAGCCTAAACTCATCACAACAATATTAATGAGAACTCCCATTATTCAGGCCCTAGAGGAAGTAGGAGACACTATCAAAGAACAAAACGTGGTTTTTTGACTACACCTTTGTTGAATATATCCAATGTCATCAAGATGAGACTGATCTCTCTTAAGTAATGCATTCGACCTAGTAGTGATACTAGAAATAAATTTGGCAAAACTAATGGACCTCAAGCCATTCCCTATGTAGATGAAGACTCATTGGATCCTTTATTTGAGGAAGATAATAAAGAAGTAGTGATGAAATGCCTAAGGATATGTCAGTCTGATATAAAAATAGTTTATGTTTTCCTTCCTCTGTCGAACTCAAGGATTGCGTTTTACTATTGAATTGTATTTAATTACTAAAATTGAACAAAAAGTTCCCAAATTGATTGAAATAATATTTAAAATTAACAACAGTAGTAAAATTGATCTTTTATAATGAGAAAAATGTCAAGGATGAGTTTCACTTCGAATCCAACCTTGGTGTCTAATTTGATCCTAGTTACTGAATTCCTTTATTGAGTTATTACCGATTTCTCTTTAAAATTCTTGCCCTAATGTCTTAGTGACAGAACCTTTAATTCCAAAGTAACCCTTAATTCCTTAGTAGATTTAAGATTAGAATTAAGCATTACTGTATAGAAATTCTCTTGTAAACTATTGCTTTGCAACTAATTCAATTGGTTTCATGACCTACATCTATCCCTAGACTACAAATTCATGAATTTGTCATCTCAAGCATTCGTAAAGTCCACTTCCGTTCCAAAATGCAAATCATAGAACATTTTAATGTTGATCAAGCAATAAAAAGCATTAAGCACAAAGATGAGAAAAATAATTCCATAAACTCATTCATATAACTAGAAATCAAATCAGAAAAATAAGGGTTTCATCTGGTTACACTCATCCCTAACAAATAGGGTTTAGTTACTCATAGTAGAGATACAAAAGATAAGGATTAAAGAAGAATTACAAGAATGATTCATGAATGATTTTTGATAAAACTTCTCCAATGATGTTAGAAACGACCGTCTTTGAGTTTCTATGCTAGGGCACAAATCTCCCCACTTCCCAGGAGTCAAAAAGTCCCCTAAATAGTAAAAAATTCCGTTTTTATGAGTGTTGTCCGAGCGCGTATTGACAGTGCTGAATGGCTAGAAATGCGCTTCAGGCGCGCAGGGCGCGCTCCAAGCGCACAACATCTGTTGTCTGACGTATTTTGCATTTAGCTCATCTTTGGAGTCCGAATTTGGTTCAGGTGTCTTCCTGAAAGTTGTAGATATGGATCTTAGCTTTCATTAACACTTGGTTTGACTCCAATTGGACATCGAAAACTCCAGACATGGCTGAAATACTCCACATGGGTCATGTTGATTTCTCACCAAAATTTATAACTGCACTTAAAACAAAACGCAATGTAAAATTATGAAAAATTCCTACTTAATCAATGAAATAAAAACACAACATTTTATTAATTCAAAAAACAAAAATCAACCAAATATATCAAATAAATTTTAATTTAACTAATGATTGAAGATAAATAAGACTAAACAGTGGGAAAATATGCATATGATGAAGAGTCATCACAACCCCAAACTTAATCTATTGCTTGTCCCCAAGCAACAACTAATTTCATATTTGGTACAGTTAAAAGCACACTTAAATTTAATTTCTCAAATTAAATCAAACCCAATTCTTAAAGTTCTTGCTACTGCAGAACATTCATTATGCTCTATGGTTGTTTTAAAAAAAACAACAAGATTTGTACACCTTGGCATTCATTTATCAACTTCAACTCTCTCTTCACACAATCTCACCAAAGTTTCTCTCAAGTGTTTAGAATGGTTATAAATTTATCACTCAAATTCTAGAACATGCATCACGCTACCATAGGCTTGAAAAAATTCTAGTTAGCAATCACAATGCAACAAACACATACATTTTTTGAGGACTTTCGGGTTGTAATGCGGCTTAGGTAAGGGAAGGACATTTTGGGATAGTAGGCTTTACTACTTAGAGTTAGGCATATATTTCCAAATTATTCTACCATTTTTTTTCTTCCCCTTTTCAAGATATTATTTATCAAGATATTATTTATCTTTTTTTTGTTTGTATTCTTTTTTTGTGAGAATCACCACCCTAAACTTGAAAGGTTGTTATCTAGCAACCCCAAACTTAGAATTTGATCAAGACAAGACAAGAATTTTCTACCTAACTCCAAGTAAGGTGATGTAATTGAAGTAGGGTTTTTGTTTTGTAATGTGGCTAGTAACTGAAATAAAGGGGTAAGGCTCAAAGGGGCTAGCAAAGGATAACATTTTCATAGGGCAGTTAGAAAGGCTCAAACGACCAAATAAAATTGCCTCAATGTATGCATAAATTACAAGTGATGCAAGTCACAATTAGTGCAAGTTCTAAAGGGATAACATATGTCTGGATAATCACACAACAAAGAATTCAAGTGCTTAGGCTCAAAAGCTCACAACTAGGATAATAAGAGAGAGTATGAACAATCAAAATAATGCCAAACATGCCTCTGAAAAGTTAAAATTGTATTTTTGAAAAACTTGATGGCATATTAGCCTTTTGCAACCATTTAGTAATCAAGAATGTATACATTAGGAAGGCTTGTCAACTTGAGCAATAACATAATCTAAGAAATGAAATTTAACTTTCGAAATCCCAAACAGAAACTTTACGATCAAGTGCAAGTTATTACAACTTTTCATCATCAAACAAAGAAAACAAGAAGAAGGAAAAAAAACAAATAGACTAGAATAAAACAAAGAAAATAAAATATTCAAAACAAAAGAAAGAAAACTTCTCTCAATTTAGTAATTCAAGGATTCTCGTTTAGATCATCCGCTCTTGTTCTGCTATGGTCGCCAGTATACTGGTGAGGTGCAAATAGATCAGCATAAAACATTCCTCCTGGTGTCTGTTGAGAAGAAGCAAATGCTCGATAAAGATTGGCCATCCCCAGTTCTATTATGGCTTGTCCATCTCGCTGATCAATCATCAATCGTTCCAACATAGTTTTCAATCTACCGAATCTATCTTCGGTGGAGAGCTGTGATGGATGTGGAGTATGGTGTTGTGGTTCTTGTGGTTCAGTATTTTCCTCTGCTGCCATCGCTGCTTGTGGGGCAACAGGATAGTCTTCCGGAATCATAGAGTGTTTTTCTATCGACTTGGCAGTGATTGGAGTAGCAGGTTTCACCATTTCTTCACCTTGTTTTGGTAACACTCTCACCTGCTCACATAATTTGCTTATCAGGGAGGCATGATGGAAGTAGCCTGTCGGGGGATCAAGAATTGTTGTTCTCTGAATATCATTGGCTAGTAACATGCCCACATTAATTTTGTCGCCTTTTATGATAGCAAGTAGTAGACATGCTCTTTGAAATGTTATATCGGACATATTCAAACATGGAATTAGCGTATGATGGACAAAAGTACTCCATACTTTGGCCATTGGGGTGAAATCCATGGAGCGCAGTTTCCGAAACTGAGCCATCTCTATTTCGTACCCAATCTATGTCTGGTCTGCATAAAATGCGTAGGATCTCTCGAGTGCTTACTTTTACAATATAGTCATCCAAAACTTGAAAACGGAAATCATTATAGTTCGGTAGACCAAAAATTTCATTGATGACTTGAGGTGTGAAGGGTACCCTTTTTCCCCTCACATAACTCACCAATTGATCACGTGGAAATGGTTGGTCAGACTTTAGATCGGAGGCATTAGATTAGAACTCCACAAGCTTCTCCCATCCTCTGGAAGCAATCATTGTCTGGATGTCAACAAATTCATCGTCTTCCAACTGAAAAAAAATTTCACTTACAAACTTGTGGACTGGAGGGAGTTTGGCATAGTATTCCTGTGTTGCCATGGTTTTGAATACGAATGCATCGTGATGTGGGGTGGAAGATGTAGTTGCGACCTTAGTTCGTTTGATTTTTTTGGGTTGCCATTAGGTTCTACAAAACAAGTATTCACACTGAAGGTTCAGAATATTCCAAGTTAGAGCTAATTAATTTAGGCATGGTCCACCTTGGAAAAATAACATTATACATGCCCATGAGTTTGTCCACCAAAATTCTAAGTGATAATAGTGCATTTACATTGGGTGTGTCATTTTCTCTAACAGTATACATTTTGTGGAAACTAAGGTTCAAAATTGGTTGTGTCATTTTAACAAACAGTTGGAATGCAAGCATAAAAATGGTTGTGACATTTTATCAAACAGTTGGAATGCAAGCACAAAAATGGTTGTGACATTTTATCAAACAGTTGGAATGCAAGCATAAAAATCCATGAACAATCCATAATCTTGCAAACGTTAACCCCCATTCGATCTCAGAAAAACCAACATGCGTGTATGAACAATTTTGAATATTAGCACAAATTCCAATTTTTTTTAAAAAAAACACATGCATCAATAAACAAGAATGAGTTGATATTAGTAATTGGGGAAACTTACTTGAGGATGAAAGGATGTTGGATACGAGAGGAAAATATACTTGAGAATGAAAAAAAATTGCTCGAGATTGTGTGAAGAGAGGGAACCTGACCTTCGATGATAATGGAGGACGGTTTGGAGAAGTGATAGTGAAGGAGGGGAGTTTTATGTGAGAGGATGGGGGTTTTAAAGCCCAACAGTGCACTTCAAGCGCAAGGGGCACGCGTTTTACAGAAGTCAACTCTGGGAAATGCGCTTCAGGCGCGCAGGGCGCGCTCCAAGCGTGAGTTTTACAGAAGCCGGATCTGGGAAATGCGCTTCAAGTGCTCCAGGCGCGAATTCACAGAATTGACACTTAGGAAATGCGCTTCAAGCGCACGGTTTGCGCTTCAAGTGCGTGTTTGACAAAAGCCATATCTGGGAAATGCGCTTCAAGCGCTCCAGGCGCGAGTTCACAGAACTGACACTTAGGAAATGCGCTTCAAGCGCACGGTTTGCGCTTCAGGCGCGTGTTTGACCCCTCTCAACTGAAAGACCAATCCCCAACACATTTTTATGATTCCTTGCTTATACTGAACATCAAGAATGAATAAAATTAGTAATTAAAAACGAAAATTGAAAGTAAATGGAGTGAAATCAAACTAAAATGAAAAGGATATGAATTTGGGTTGCCTCCCAATAAGCGCTCGTTTAGTGTCCTAAGCTTGACAATTCACTCTTCAAATGGTGACCAGATGGATGGACTCCATCGAAAGTTTTGACTCTTCCTTGAAATGCGATTTGTGTCTTTGCCCATTGACCTTGAAGTTCCGATCAGAGTGTATATCTTTCAACTCTACGGCACCGTGTGGAAATACCTTGATTACCTTGAAAGGGCCCGACCATCTTGACTTTAGATTTCTGGGAAACAACTTAAATCTTGAGTTGAATAGCAGAACTAGTTCTCCTTCTTAGAATTCCTTGAATTTAATTTTTTGTCATCCCATTTCTTGGTTTTTTCTTTATATATCTTGGCATTCTCATAAGCAAAATTCCGGAATTCCTCTAACTCGTGAAGCTGAAGAATTCTCGACTCGCCTGCCTTGCCCAAGTCAAAGTTCAAGTACTTCGTCGCCCAAAATGCTCGATGTTCAAGTTCGAGAGGTAAATGACAAGCTTTACCATACACAATTTGATACGGTGACATAACCAGGGACGTCTTAAAAGCTGTTCGGTAGGCCCAAAGTGCATCACCAAGTTTCGTTGACCAATCTTTTCGTGAGGCAGTCATTGTCTTTTCTAGGATTCGTTTAAGTTGCCTGTTGGAGACTTCAACTTGCACCACTAGTTTTTGGGTGATATGGGGTTGCCACCCTATGATGCACATTATATTTATTTAGAAGGTATTCCATTTTCCGGTTTATAAAGTGAATGCCATCGTCACTAATCAAAGCTCGTGGCACGCCGAAACGAGCGAATATGTTCTTCTTGAGAAAGGTGATGACCTGTTTCGAATCATTAGTTGGAGTAGCTATTGCTTCAACCCATTTTGAGACATAATCCACCGCCACCAAAATATAAACTTTTTTATATGACGATGGGAATGTACCCCTGAAATCAATACCCCACGCATCAAACACTTCTACTTCTAATACAGGATTTTGCGGCATCTCATCTCGTTTTAAAATGTTACCGGTGCGCTGGCATCAATCGCATTTCTTCACATAGTTGAATGCATATTTGAACAATGAAGGGCAAAACAACACCAATTGTAGAACTCTTGATGCAGTTCGATCACCACTGAAATGACCCCCATACTCAGAGTTGTGGCAGTGCCACAATACCTTTTCTTGTTCCTCCTCGGGCACACACCTTTGCAACAACCCATCCACTCCTCTTTTGTACAGGAAGGGTTCATCCTATACATAGAATTTGGTATGATGGATAAACTTCATTCGTTGTTGGTAAGTGAAATCAGATGGAATTGTACCCCCTACCTTAAAATTAGCAAAGTCGGCGAACCAAGGTGCCTTCGTAATGGAGAAGATGTGCTCATCAGCAAATTGACCTCGAATCGGTCTAATGTCCTCATTCACCTCAACCTTCTCCATCGAGATAGGTGGTCAGCCACAGTGTTCTCTGACCCCTTTTTATCCCGGATCTCAATGTCAAATTTTTGTAGTAATAGAATCCATCTGAGCAACCTTGGTTTCGATTCTTGCTTAGTAAGAAAATACCTCAAGGCAGCATGATTAGTGTAAACAATAACTTTCGATCCTAATAGATAAGATCGAAACATATCAAAATTATAGACTACAGCTAATAATTCATTTTCAGTTGTTGCATAAATGTGTTGTGCCTAATTTAATACATGACTAGCATAGTAGATTACATGCAACATTTTGTCTTTTCTTTGTCCCAGGACTGCCCCAATAGCACTGTCATTTGCACCACACATGATTTCAAAAGGTAGTGACCAGTCAGGTGCAGTGATAATGGGAGCAGTTATCAACTTATTTTTCAAATTGTTAAAAGCATGCACTTCTACGAGCTTTCCCACCTCTTTCCTGATCACTTCTTTCATTGTCGGATTCAATCTCCTTTGGGGTTGTAATATCGGTTTGTAATTGTCCTCCATTAGGATTTTGTGCATACAAAAAGTTGGACTTATTCCTTTCAAGTCCTTAATGGACCAACCTATGGCATCCTTATGCTTATGTAGAATTCTCAACAACTTTTCTTCTTGTAACTCACTTAAGCTTGCACTGATTATGGCTGGATTTTTTTCTTCTTCACCGAGGAATACATATTTCAAATGAAGAGGCAGCTGCTTGAGTTCAATCAGTGGTGTCTTTTTCTCCGAGTGCTTATCTTCATTCCCTTTCAACTCCTCCCATCTAGTAGGAAAATGGGGGGAGGGATGGTAATGCTTCTAACATGGACAAAACCTCTTTCATCTTTGGATCTTCACTTTCTTTAACGACATCTTGGGGTAGACATAAAACTCTTTCTAATGGCAAGCTGGGTGCTTGATGCTTTATTTCTTCGTTGACTATCTCATCTAAGATCTCAATTCAATTGCACCCTTCTCTTTCTTTTGAGTGTTCCATGGCTTTTAGAATGTTAAAAGTCACGGTTTCCTCATTTACTTTTAAGGTTAAGGTGCCATTTGTTACATCAATCATAGCTCTCCCTGTTGCAAAGAACGGTCTCCCAAAATCAAAGGAATGTCATTGTCTTCCTCCATATCTAGTACCATGAAATCTACTGGAAAATGAACTTATCCACTTTAACCAACACATCTTCCACCACTCCGTAGGGATGTTTCATTGAGCGATCCGTAAACTGTAACATCAGTTGTGTGTCTTTGACTTTTCCAATGCCCGATTTTTTGTATATTGAAAGGGGCATAAGACATACACTAGCTCCAAGATCACACAAAGCCTTCCCAAAAGTTCTATTTCCAATAGCGCACGGGATTGAGAAGCTTCCAGGGTCCTTGAGCTTTGGTGGCAGCTTCCTTTGTAGTATAGCACTACACTCTTCGGTGAGCATAACTATTTCACCACCAGTTTTTCTTTTTTTTCGACAGAATCTCCTTCATGAACTTGGCATATGTCGGCATCTGCTCTAGCACTTCTGCAAAATGAATGTTAATCTACAATATTTTAAAAACATCAAGAAACTTACAAAATTGTTTTTCAGTTTCTTCCCTCCTTAATCTTTGAGGGAATGGAAGTCGAATTTCTGGTTTTGACAGTGGTTCCCTTTTTTGTACCACAGGTTCTTCCTCCTTTTCAAGAGCGATGTGCTCCTCAACTGATATTGGTGTGACCATTTCCTCTAGGTGGGTTGAAGTCAAAGTACTTCTACTATGTTTGGCTTCAGGTGGTACTTGTTCACTCACCTTGTCACTCCTCGTGTCACTGCATTAACATTGTTTCGTGGATTCGAAACTGTGTCACTAGGCAGATTTCCAGACATTCGTTGTGCCATTTGTAAAGCAAGTTGACCCACTTGAGTCTCAAGATTCTTTATAGGTGGGAATTGGTTTATTTGTGCTCCTTGTTGACCCTGAGATCCTCCTTGTTGATCTCTCCAAGAAAAATTTGGATGATTTCTCCAACCAGGGTTGTGCATACTAGAGTAGGGATTATTTTGCCTCCTGTTATTACTCACAAAATTCACATGTTCTAGTTCTTCTATCTCATTGTCATACAGTGCTTCACACGCTCCAGTTTTATGTGCTCCTCCACAAATGTTACAGCTAGTATGCTTTAGTAGTTTGACAGAGGCCACTTGGGGTTGTATATTTAGCGCTACCATCCCCTTCTTTATGTCAGCGGCGATAACATCTTTTATCTGATTTGAGAGCAACACCCCTTGAGCCAACCCAACCTCATAAACATTCAATTCTAGCATACCAATTTTGATTTGCTTTCGCAGTTTTTTTTTTCTAGATCAAAGAAAAGTTCAGCTGAAGACTAACCTCGCATACAAGGTTAAACAAATTATGAGTAATGAACAGATAAAGAAAGATAAATAATTAAGTAAAACTAAAAGAGTTTTAAACTAGAATTCTTTTTTTTTTAAATTAGAAATAATATAAAAGAAGAAATTTTATTGGAAAGCAAAAAATTTCAATTTAGTAAATAAATTAAATTCAATAGTGATATGGCAATCTCCAGCAACGGCGCCAAAAATATGATAGCATTTCAGCAAGTGTACTGAATCTTCGCAAGTAATAATAAAATGGTAGTACCGAGTGTCGAACTCAAGGATTGCGTTTTACTATTGAATTATATTTAACTACTAAAATTGAACAAAAAGTTCCCAAATTGATTGAAATAATATTTGAAATTAACAACAGTAGTAAAATTGATCTTTTATAATGAGAAAAATGTCAGGGATGAGCTTCACTTTGAATCCAACCTTGGTGTCTAATTTGATCCTAGTTACTGAATTCCTTTATTGAGTTATTACCGAATTCTCTTTATTATTCTTGCCCTAATGTCTTAGTGACAGAACCTTTAATTCCAAAGTAACCCTTAATTCCTTAGTAGATTTAAGATTAGAATTAAGCATTACCGTATAGAAATTCTCCTATAAACTATTGCTTTGCAGCTAATTTAATTGGGGTTTCATGACCTGCATCTATCCCTAGACTACAAATTCATGAATTTGTCATCTCAAGCATTCGTAAAGTCCACTTCCGTTCCAAAATACAAATCGTAGAACATTTTAATGTTGATCAAGCAATAAAAAGCATTAAGCACAAAGATGAGAAAAATAATTCAATAAACTCATTCATATAACTACAAATCAAATCAGAAAAATAAGGGTTTCATCTGGTTACACTCATCCCTAACAAATAGGGTTTACTTACTCATGGCAAAGATACAAAAGATAAGGATTAAAAAAGAATTACAAGAATGATTCATGAATGATTCTTGACAAAACTGCTCCAATGATGTTAGAAATTGCCGTCTTTGAGTTTCTATTCTAGGGCCCATGTCTCCCCACTTCCCAAGAGTCATAAAGCCCCCTATATAGTAAAAAAATTGCATTTCTATAATTATTGATGCGCATCGCGCGCCCCAGGTGCAGTCTTTGCGCTCCGCGCGCGTATTGACAGTGTTGAATGGCTGGAAATGTGCTTCAGGCGCGCAGGGTGCGCTTTAGGCGCACATCATCTACTATCTGATGTATTTTGCATTTTTCTCATCTTTCGAGTCCAAATTTGGTTCCAGTGTCTTCATGAAAGTTGTAGATATGGATCTTTACTTTCATTAGCACTTGTTTGACTCCAATTGGACATCTACATGGGTCATGTTGATTTCTCACCAAAATTCAGCCCTGCACTTAAAACAAAACGCAACATAAAATTATGAAAAATTCCTACTTAATTAATGTAATAAAAACACAACATTTTATTAATTCAAAAAACAAAAATCAACCAAATATATCAAATAAATTTTTAATAAATTTCAGTATTGTAAATCTGGAAAATGCACTATGAAATGTGCTTCTGGTGACTCTACAAGTGATTCTCTTGATCTCATAATCACAACAAGCATATGATGTTTGTGCCTCTAATCATCACAACTAGAATTTGATCCTCTGAATATGATAATAGTCAATGCAATGATAAATCAACACTATAAAAATTCAATGCTCTGGAGAACAAAAAGATTGTGTGCATCCTCTACTAAACACTTTGAAGGTCTATCCAACATACTCTGATCCTTAATATCCTATGCTCTTTCTGTCTCCATATCAAGATTGACATAATCAATATCAAGGATATTTTTAACAATGTTTAACAGTGATTCAATCTGAGAAGATTTGATACAAAACTTCATGATCCATGTTGATTTCTTCCTATCAGGACAACAGCCATAAACTTTAAAAATCTCTATATAAGAACCTCATTGAAAAGTACAAGCAACAATATACCATAGTAAGCACTATCCATTCATTTCTACATTGTGAACACCCTATTATGAGAGTTATTCAAAAAAAAAAAAAAAAAACCCTTAAACTTGTTCTTTTGTAACCTAGCCCGGTAATGAATTAGTAGATCAATCATTATATGTGAGGGGAATGGACATAGCTATCAAGTTTGTGGTAAACCACGATAAAGTCTGGTATGAATTCTTACCTTCGCTTAGTGTGTTTATTGCATCATCTATTTAGTCCAAACAATTAAGTCCCCAAATCCAAATCCAAATTAAAATTAAGAAAATAATTTTAAATTTAGACAAAAACAATTCAACCCCTTTCACGTGTTTGCGCACTTTCAAAGAGAATTGATAGGATTTGTCTAATGAAGAATCAAAGAGTAGGTCAACAATGGTTGGCACTACAAGCATAGTGTCGAGGGGAGGATGAGGCCAAAAAGTGTGGCGAGATGCAATAAGGAGGGAGTAAGAAGATGATGGTAAGGCAGTAGAGAGGGTAAGTATTCTAAATATTGGACGATGCTTATGAAGGTATGGATGCGTTGTGTATCTTAGTCTAGCAAAGTTCTTAGCTAGGGTAGCTTCAAAGATTTCATCTAACATATTAGAGTCAAAAAATAGAGGGGTAAAGGAGGCAAGATTAGAGGAAAGAGTGGAAGAGGTTGGTTCATGGTCAAGCACGGTCATAGGGGTAGAGCACTCAGAGTTTAAACTCACATTCTTCTTCTTCCTTTGAAAATAAGTTGTCATATCTTCATCGGCATAATCTTCCTCCTCAATGCACGAAGATGAAGATACTCATTTCATCTTCTTCGTAAAAATATGTTTAGCACAAGGCAGAGGCAAGCACATTAGGGCCTCTATTTGACGAGATTGATATATATGTAGATATTCCAAAACAACTTCTTTGTTGTCTTTGAGAATATGGGAGCGAAGAATTCATCAAACTCTAAAGGTTCAGTCACAAAACCATTTCCTATACCCAAGGTTCTTTTGAAGTCACAACTTGGTCAAATGCGAAGCTTGGGGAACACCAGACTCATCTTGATCAGGTTAGAGACATTGAAAGTATGAGCATAGGATGAAAACCAAATGTTCCTTTCTAACTAAACCTCTAATTTCCCCCAGAGCTTGTATGAGATACATACACAAGAGGACAATAGTGATCAATCTAGGGTAAGGAATGGTCATGATTTTCCATATTCTTGAGTTGATGATGCAAGACCGCATGTGCTCCAAGATGATGTGAGGTAGGTTTGTCTTGATTCTGTGAGAGATGTTCCACATAAGACCTTTATGATCCTTGCTAACATGGTTTACTAACCCACCCTTGAGCACCATACACCCAATAAGGATTTCAAAAAGAACGTGATACCTAGGTTTGATATGAGCATACTTAGAACTCATCCTAGGTCCTTAAAAACTTTCCTTGTTTATTATAAAGTTTCCAACCCTTGATTGATAGCCATTTTCTAGAATCACTCCTTGGTTTGGGCATTTGTTATAGCGTTCAGGGATTGTTGAGTGATCTTGATCGAAAGTCCATAAACGGTGCTAGAGACGTCGTTGTCGATGTTTGCATCACCAAACCTCCAAAACTCTTTTACTAGGATAGGTGGCACCTTGGTAAACCGTGCAGACCCGTGATAGGTGGCACCTTGGTAAATGATACGGGCCCGTGATAGGCAGTACGTTTATCGTTTACGCTTTTTAGTAAATCGTGCAGACCCGTGATAGGTGGCACCTCGGTAATTGTTACTTTGGCCTGTGATTGGCGGTACAATTATGATTTACGGCCCTTCGAGGAGGGTTTTGGTTTGGAATTCCGAGTCCATGCATTTTGGCATATACGCATTGCATTAGGGTGCTTGGCACGCGAGTCGTGTTTGATTCAAGTTTATGATTGTGTTGAAATTGCTAAGTGTTATGTGTTGATATTATGCGTAAGAGTGATTGATTGTAAACTATTTCGAAACTCAAGTTGTCGTGGTGATTGTGTTGAAAATGCTAAGTGTTATGTTTTGGAATTGCGTGTAAGTGTGGTTGATTGCAAAACCTTTTCGAAACTTAAATTGTCGTGGTGATTTTGTTATAATTGCCAAGTGTGGATGTTTTGGAATTGTTTGTAAGTGTGATTGATTGCAAAACCATTTCAAAACTCAAGATGTCGTAGTGTTGGCGCTATAATTGTTAAGTATGATTGTTTGGATTTGTGTGTAAGTGTTGATTGGTTTCGATACCCTTTAAAAAGCTGAAAAATGTTGAATTTTGCTGTTTTTCTGATGCTGTCTGCTGTGTATTCGAATACAGGAAGCTGTATTCGAATACAAACATGTTGTTTTGCTACTGACTTACTGTGTAGTCGAATACAGACTGCTGTAGTCGATTACAGACATGTTGTTTTGCTACTGACTTGCTGTGTAGTCGAATACAGATTGTTGTATTCGAATACAGACATGCTGTTTTTGCTACTGAATGCCGAAACAGCCTTGTATTCGAATACAGAGATGTTGTATTCGAATACAACAATGTTGTTTTGTTAAAAACATCAATTTTCAACTTTGTTTATGCATGTTTAGCATATGGAAACCCTTTTAAGGTGCATGCTAAGTGGAAAGGTTATTTGTGCATTTAAAAACTTAAATGTTATGTGTTAACTGTTAATTTCAGTTGGTGACCCTTTACAACTATTGTGGAAATCTGGGCTTTGCCCTCAGATGAGAGATAGGACGATCCTACTGGTTCGTACCCTACAGATGGGAATGTGGATGGGAATGCTTGATTGGAGCTACGTTAGGAGGATCTCACGGGGCGCGTAGAGATTACTCGAGGTGTATAGTTTTTTTTGTTATGTATAGAATGATCAGACTAGGTTGTCACTCAGGACACATATGTCTTTCTTTTGGGCTACTTTCATTTTATATTGGAAGGATGTACATGTACTAATGTTGGCATCAGGACATGCTTTGGATTTATATTTTGAAAAAGAAAACTTTTCCGCTGTTTGTAAATTATAATGACTCAATTATTTATCCAAGGGTTTTACCTTATTTAATTATGTGTTGTATTTTAATTTCTTTTTAAAAAAAAAAAAATACACGCTCGCTAAGAAAAACGGGGTGTTACAGTTGAAGACACACTAACACCATTGAAAAAAAAGTTTTGGAACTTGAGTAGTTGCTTCTAAGAAGTTGATTATAATAATGACAATCACATTCTAAGCAAAACATTTGGAAAATATTTCCCCATTTGAACAAGTGTTTCTCTCTTTGAACTCTAATATGAAATTGGAATTTTGAGCTTGAGTTCTTCTACTCTTTTATGATTTTTCGATGATCTTCTTCTACAGTCTTGAATATCTATTTATAGATAAAATTAGGGCTTCAATTTAGTCATTATTTAATTATTAATTGTATCTTCACTCCTAGCTTTGTCAACAGTGATCTTATTCAAAAATAACTTTGAACAAGATGTTTTTTGATAATATGTTCGTTAGCCAATTCCTTATTTCTGAATCCAATCTGAGCAGTTCTTCTTGATTGATTATATTCGTATTTTTTCTAATTGAGTTTGTAAGTTTTTTAGAGTGATACTATTCATATTTTGTTCATATTGAGTTTGTAAATTCTTCAAATTGATATTGTTCGTATTTTGTTAAGATTGCTTTTGCAAATTCTTCAAATCAAACCTTATTCCTATTGCCTGCTTTGATATGGCAGGAACGTAATGTTGGATCGGTTCTTGAACTTTCACAAGTAGGAATGTGACTAAGTCCAATTATGTATTGTGTCTTTTGCTTAATTTGAATTATATATTTGCAAATAATAAATGTTTCTTCTTGTATATAATTCATATCTTCTTGTAGATAAATCTTAATCAAATCTTCTTGTAAATAATTCATATCCTCTTTTGATAAATCTTGATCAAATCTTCTTGTAAATAATTCATATCATCTTGTATATAAATCTTGATAAGATCTTCTTGTTAACATGAAAACTACTTTTGTTAACATGAAAACTCTAAGTATAAAACCTACTTGGTTCCAACATCCAATACCTGCTTGCTCCCTTCGTATTTGAGAATCAGAGCATCAAAGATACTCTTAGTTGTTTCTTTATTGTTGCATTTTTCAAACTTCTTGAAGGTGTTAACGTTCATCATTAAGGTTTTGGCTTTATAATGAATTGTGTATAGTTTCTTCTAATCAACATTGAAGTTCTTTTCTTGGTATTTCAGCTCCAGAAGCATCTTTAGGAGCTTCATAGCCATTTCGACTATGTCTGTGAATTCAAGATCGTGAGAGATTAAAAAACTTATGAGTTTGTCTTTCTAGTATTAGAATCTAACTCCATGAAATAGAAGAGGTCTATTAATGTTTCCAATTGAAACTTCTTCACCACAATTACCGATACGAGATAGAGATCCTTACTCAAACATGGTTATGTGTATAGTGTTGATATTATGCTCTTATGCCAATTGTAGAATGAGAAGAATACAAGAAAATGGGGTTTGAATTGTGTTTTTAAAACTTTTACACTACTATACGCAAAATAAAGAAGATAAAACATGAGTGTTCAAACAAAGTATATATACACAACAATTTATTCTGGTTCACCACAAACACGATAACAACGTCTAGTCCTTTCGACATGAAGGATTTAATCCACTAATTGTGTTCAATCTTCTCAACCTTCTAGCTTAGTACAATCAAGCCATTGAGGAAGGAAGTTGCTACTAGGCTAGGAAAAATAAAAAGATATTGGGGTTTATTTGAATAAGCTCTTGCAGAAAGTGTTTACAATTTTTGCATCAAAAAACTTTGTTGGCACTAAAAGCATGAACAACATACATATATGATTGTAGCTTGTATGTTGTATATTGTTTGTTGTTGTAGTTTATTTATTCATTTGGGGACACACATACTTTATAGAGTAAAATTAGAGTGTTTGGTTGATGTACTGATTGCAGAAAATCAAGATAACCCATGAAGTTTCGCATCATAACTTTATCAAATGATTTGACATAGAGACATTCCAAAAAAAAATCGATCTCATACTAATTTAGCGTGTCTGTTTGAAACAGTTGAAATAGTTGAGATCTTTAGACAAGTAGCTAATTATTGAGGTGTATTAGAGGGTGCACACATTGCTTTGTCTTTAGAGTGTTGACTTTTTAATAGCGTTGAATTTTTAGTAACGTTGACTTTTTTAAATGAAGGAACTTCATGTTCAAATAATAAGAAGCTTCATGAGATTGTTAGAAGCAGAAGAATTCTTATTACGCTTATTAGAGGCAAACTATCATAATTCATGGTTGAGTTCATCAGAGGCAAAAACGTTGCAACAATGCTTTGCGTTATCAGAGGAACTAAAATGAAATGTCGATTCACGTCTCAAACTTAGTAAAAATAAGGCAATGTATGTTGTATTTTTGTCTTCCTTTATATATCAGATGATACGTTGAGAGTCTGTTGACCAAGCATGTGAATTTGAACCTACACACTTAAATTCAACGTTAGATTATCAAATTATTCCTACAAACAATTTTGTTATCATCAAAACAAGTGAGAGGCTGATCTCAAGTTGTGTTGAGAAGATTTGACTTGTAGAGTCAAGTGGGTAGTTTTCCTAACAATATGTAGGATTTAAGTTGTGTAGAAAAGAATTGACTTGTTGGGTCAAGGTGTGGTTTTCCTTAAAAAGTCTGTAGGTTCGGGTTGTTTTGAGAAGAATGACTTGTAGGGTTAGATGATGTGTAATTGAAGGTTTTTCAATTAGTGGATAAATCATTTTATGTTAGGGGACTAGACGTAGCTACCAATTTAGTGGTTAACCAGGATAAAATTTTATGTGTTGTCTTTTCATCTTTATTATATGTTTTACTGCTAGCTCTAATTAGTAAAGTTGTTTAGGTCACCAAATTAGAATTAGAATTAAGAAAAGAGTTTTAATTTAGACAAACACAATTCTAACCTCATCTCGTGTTTGTGTGCCTTAAATTGGTATCATAGTTCGGTCTTAAGGCTGAGGAGTTTATAGTGTTTGAGGAAAGAACCAAGGATTCAACATGTTTGGATTTGGTCAAGAAACTGTTGGAGGAAACATCAAACACCCACCTCGGTTTGATGGAGAACGATTTTAGTACAAGAAGGACATATTGAGGATTTTCTTTATTTCACAAGATCCTGAACTTTGGGACTTGGTGGAAGAAGGTTATACCTATCCAACAAAAGAAGATGGAACTAAAATTCCAAAAAAAAAAGGAGTAAATTCTTATCAGAATAAGATCTACAAGATGCATCATAAGTCCATAACATTCATGATAAATGCAATCATTTTCAAGGAGTTTGACCAGTGCTCTAACAAGGAGACAACAAAGAGCATTTATGATAATTTGATTCTAACTTATGAAGCATGTACAAGAATTAAAGGCCAACCTCCTAGTCAGAAAATATGACCTATTTCAAATGAAAGAAAATGAAGACATTGAAATAATGTTTACCAGATTGCAGACTCTAGTCTCGGGATTAAAGGTTCCTGAAAAAAGTTATACTATTGTTGACTATGTAAAAAAATTAGGAGTTTTTCAAGGAAGTGGAGACCTAAGATTACAACTATTCAAGAAGCTAAGGATCTTAATACTCTTAAATTGGAATAAATGATTAGCTCATTGAGATAACATGAAATTGAACTTGTAGAGGATGAGCCCAAGTAGAAGACTCTAACTTTGAAATCCATGCATTAGAAGCTTGTGAAGGTAACATCAAAATTAGAGGATAATGATTCACATGACCAGAATGTGGACATAGAGGATAAGGAGTTGGATTTCATATCCACAAAAATTCAGAGGATGTGGCACCACAGAAAATAGCCATTCCTTCAAAGAAATTCCAAGCAATTTATCACAGGAAATGATGAAAAGTCTGAAAAGAAAAGCATCATCTACTACGGATGCAACGATCCTAGGCATGTCAAGTCTGAATGTCCAAATCTGGAAAAAAGGAAACATCAGAGGAAAGACCCAAGACCTAAAAGGAAGGTTTGATGGCTACATGAGATGATTATGATTAATCTTATAATGATGAAAAACAAGTGAATTTGACTCTAATGGCTCATACTATTTCTGACTCTAGAAGTGGATCAAGAGATGAAAAAATTGAGGTATTCTCTAACTTAACCCGATTTGAATTAATTAAAGTCATAAATGTGTTGGAACCAAGTTAAGAACAATTTATTGCACTAAAAATTTCACTAAGTGAACATAAATTAGAATAGGAAAATCAGAGAAAATGACTAGAGGATACTACCAAAGAAAGTCGCTAGAGGATACCACCACCAAAGGAAGTGAAAAGGTCATAGGACACAAAATCAAATCAGTCAAACCCACGCGCTGGAAAAATTCACGAATCTACCTATTGTGCTTCTAGTAAGTTAACGTCTTTTTGGGTTTGCCTCTAAAGATTGAAACTTGCATATGATTTGCATACCTCTAATGAGTCAGTATGTCCATCTACCTCTGAAGATCCAATAAGCCTCTAAAGATCTAGTAAGCCTATGAAGATTATGTGTATTCCTTTGATGAATTCAGTACAACTCAAAGATTTTCCTACTCTAATTTATGAAGATTATGTGTATTCCTTTGATGAAGCATAAAGACCATTCACTCTAAACACTGCAACTCGTTCCAAAGTGTTTCCTTTGATACATAGCACACTCTAAAGTTGCACGAACTTTAATGACTACAATATGTTCAAAAGTGTTGCCTCTGATATGTAACATAAGACACTATCAAGTTGTTGATAGCTTTTCAACAAGTGTACTGAATCGTTGCAAGAAATATTAAAACGGTAGTACCGAGTGTCAAACTCAAAGATTGTGTTTTACTAGTGAATTATATTTAATTACTACAATTGAACAAAAGGTCCCAAATTGATTGAAATAATATTTAAAATTAACAATGGAAATAAAATTGATCCTTTATAATGAGAAAAATGTCAGTGATGAGTTTCACTTCGAATCCAACCTTGGTGCCTAATTTGATCCTAGTTACTGAATTCCTTTATTGAATTATTACCGAATTCTCTTTATTATTCATGACTTAATGTCTTAGTGGCAGAACCTTTAATTCCAAAGTAACCCCTAATTCCTTAGTAGATTTAAGATTCGAATTAAGCATTACCGTATAATTCCCTTGTTAAATTATTTCCTTTGCAACTAATTTAATTGATTTCATGACCTGTATCTATCCCTATACTAAAAACTCATGAATTTCTCATCTCAAGCATTCGCAAAGTCCACTTCCTATCAAAATACAAATCGTAGAACATTTTAAGGTTGATCAAGCAATAAAAAGCATTATGCACAGAGATGAGAAAAATAATTCAACAAACTCATTTATATAACTAGAAATCAAATCAGCAAAATAAGGGTTTCATCTGGTTACACTCATCCCTAACAAATAGGGTTTAGTTACTCATGACAGAGATGCAAAAGATAGGGTATAAAGAAAAATTACAAGAAATATTCATGAATGATTCTTGATAAAACTACTCAAATGGTGTTAGAAACGGTCGCATTTGAGTTCTATGTTGGGGCACAAGTCTCTCCACTTCCCAATAGTCAAAAAGATCCATAAAATGTGAAAAATTGCATTTTTAATGAATGTTGATGCGTCCACGCGCCCCAGGCACAGAAAACGCGCTTCAGGCACACACTGGCAGTGCTGAAAGGCAAGAAATGTGCCTCAAACGTAGAAAATGTGCTTCAGGCGTGTGCTGGTAGTGCTGAAAGGCAAGAAATGTGCCTCAGGCGCAGTTGTTGCGCTTTAAGCGCATGACATCTGATGTCTTACTTATACTGCCTTTGTCTCCTCTCTCAAAACTAAATTTGGTTTTGGTGTCTTCATTAACGTTGTAGCTATAGATCTTAGCTTTCAATTGCACTTGGTTTGACTCCAATTGGACATCTACAACTCCGTATATGGCTGAAATATTTCACATAGGTCATGTTGATTTGTCACCAAAATTCAGCATTGCACTAACATGAAGTAACAACACAAAACTCCAAAAAATCTGTACTTAATCAAGGAAATAAGAACATACACATTTCTTTAAATCAAAGAAATAAGAACATAAACACTTCATTAAATCAAATAAAAAAAATTAACAAAATATATCAAATAAATCCTTAAATTTACTAATGAATAAAAGATAAATAAGACTAAAAACAATAAAAAAAAATAAGCATATGATGAAGAGTCATCATAACCCCAAACTTAATTTATTGCTTGTTCCCAAGCAACAATTAATTTCAGATTTGGTGCAGTTAAACGCAAATTTAATCTCAATTTCTCAAATCAAATCAAACTCAATTTTCAAAGTTTCAGCTACTAAAAACATTCAGCATGCTCCATGGTCACTTACAAAAAACAACAAAATATGTACCCTATAGCATTTATTTATCAAATTCAACTCTCTCTTCACACAATCTCACCAAAATTTCTCTCAAGTGTTTAGAAATGGTTATGAATTTATCACTCAAATCCAAGAACATGCATCACGCTACCATAGGCTTGAAAAAATTCTAGTTAGCAATCACAACGTAGCAAACACATATACTTTTGGAGGACTTTCGGGTTGTAATGGGACTTAGATAAGGGTATGACATTTTGGGATAGTAGGCTTTACTACTTGGAGTTCGGCATACATTTCCAAATTATTCTACCATTTTTTATTTTTCTTCACCTTTTAATGTTGGAGATTCTCAAACATTGACAAAAGAACCAAGAAGATATTATTTACCAAAGTACACAAACTGATTTTTTTTTTCTTTTTTTCATTTTTGTGAGAATCACCACCCCAAACTTAAAAGGTTGCTATCCCATGAGCAACCCCAAACTTAGAACTTTGTCAAGACAAAAGAACTTTTTTCTACTTAACTCCAAGTAAGGTGATTTAATTAAAGTCAGGTATTTGGCTTGTAATGTGGCAAGTAACTGAAATAAAAAAGGGCAAGGCTCAAAAGGGCTAGCAAAGGGTAAACTTTTCATAGGGTAGTTAGAAAGGCACAAGCGACCAAATAAAAATTGCCTTAGTGTATGCATAAATTACAATTGATACAAGTCAGAATTAGTGCATGTTCTGAAGGGATAACACATGTCTGGATAATCACACAACAAAGAATTAAAGTGTTTAGGCCCAAAATTTCACAGTTAGGATAATAAGAAAGAGTAGGAACTATCTAAATGATGTCAAACATGCTACTACAAAATTTATTTAATGGCAAGTGAGACTTCGACAAACAAGGAGTAATCAACAATGCATGCATTAGTGAAACTTATTGAATTGACCAATGATATGAGCAAAGAAATAGAGTTTAAATTTCAAAATCCCAAATAGAAAACTTAAGACCAAATGCAAGTTGTTAATAATTCTTCATCATAGTGCACGTTTCCACACAATTAGAAAGAAACAAAATAAAATAACAAAAATAAGATTGCAAAAAATAAAAGTTATCTCTACTTGTGAGTTGCCTCTCATGAAGCGCTTCTTTAAAGTCATTAGCTTGACGCCTCAACTATTGTCAAGGTGGCATATATGACAGGAAGAACATATCATCCTTCTTTTTCTTTTTGTTTGGTAGAAATTCAATGAACTTGAGAAATAAAAGATGTTGCTTCCATGTCCTTCTTAATTGGATATTGATGAACAAGGCATAGATTGAATCTTGAACTTTATCAATCTCTTCTTTTTTTCTTTTCCTCATTCGTATTATCCTCTTGTTTATCTTCTTCTACCACAACAATGAAATTATCTTCAACTTCTCCTCCATCTTCTCAAACTTAGCCACATGCTCAAATAACCTCTCACATTAATTTTCAAATCTTTCAATTGAAACCTTTTTATTCATCATGAATTCAACCAAAACGTTCGTAACATGAAACTCTTTGTCATATGATTCTTTGGATAGAATTTTAGGAGGTAGAATTTGTTCCTAGTTTATCTTTTTAATGTAACACTAAGTTTTCTGTAGCTTTGACCAAAAAATCGTCATATTCTAAGTCAAACAACTTTGCATTTTTCTTTGACTCTAATTATTCAATCAACATAACATCTGACACTAACAATCAAGTGAGTAATTTTGATGGAGAAAAGTCAACGACTCTAATGGAAAGTCAAAAGCTCTGATAGATTGAGAAAAATAACAGAATGGACTTAATTGTATCATTAATTCTAAAGATCCAAGAAAAACCCCAGATTTCATTCCCGCTCAAATCAAATCAAGCGTATGAAGGAAGACTCAAGTTAATTAATTTGCAGACAATCTAAAATGATACTCACTATATCTTTCAATATGAACTACTTAATATCATAATAAAAAATAAAGAATTGGCATCAAGAGCAAGGTTTCAAAAATTAGAACTTTACATTGTTTGAACAAAGATCCAAGGCTTCAATAATGTATGGTTTTGGTGATAAAGTGGTTGGAGGAAAGATTAGCAGGCCACATTTGTTTGATGGTGAATAATTTGAGTACTGGAAGGACAATATAAGGAGTTTCTTTATCTCGCAAGACCTTGAAATCTAGGACTTACTAAAAGACAACTACGTTGCTCCAACAAATTGTGATGGTTTTAAAATTTCAAGGAATAATATAGATGCTAAATAGAAGAAGGTCTATAAGATGCATCACATGTTAAGTGCACTGAGAAAGAAACAACAAAAAGCATCTATAACAATTTGGTTATGATTTATGATGGAAGTCAGCAAGTTCAATAAGCAAAGGACAACCTCCTAGTTAGAAAGTATGAGATGTTCAAGATGGAAGAAGATGAATACATTGAAACAATTTTTTCCATATTTCAGACTCTAGTGTCAAGATTAAAGGTAATTTAGAAGAATTATACTACTACTGATCATGTGAAAAAATTCTTATAAGTGTGCCAAGCAAATGGACACCTATGATTACAACAATTCAAGAAGCTACGGCTATCAAGACTCTTAAATTGGAATAATTGATTAGCTCTTTGAGATCACATTAAATTGAGCTTGCAGAGGATGAGCCTAAGAAGAAGCAGCAAACTTTGGCCTTGAAATCCAAGAAAAATAAGAATTTAATGGCTAAAGCAGAATTAGAGGATAATGATTTAGATGATTGGCATATAAACACAGAGGATGAGGAGTTGGGTTTCATATCTAGAAAAATGCAGAAGATATGGCACAACATAAAGAAGCAGTTTTCTCAAAGTTATTCTAGACAATCCAACAAAAGAAAGGATGAAAAATCTAACAAGAAAAGCATCATATGTTATGGATGCAATGAACCTGGACATGTGAAGTTTGAATGTCCAAATCTGAAAAAAGGGAAACATCACAGGGAAGATTCTAGACCGAAGAAGAAGGTTCTAATGATTACATGGGATGATTCTAATGAATCCTCTGATGATGAAGAGCAAGAAAGTTTGGCTCCAATGGTTCATACCAACTCTGCCTCTAGATCCAGCACATACACTGAGTTTGATTATGGAAGCGAATGAGTTGATGAAGAAATTGAGGTATTTTATGACTTAACCCAATCTGATTTAATAAATGTCATAAATGATTTCTTAAATAATAACCACAAGTTGTCTCTAAAACTGAAAGCACTTAGGATAGTAAATGCAAACTTAATTAAAGAAATCAATGCCTTAAAAATTGAAAGTGTTGAGGTCAAATATGAAAACAAACCTTGGAAGATACTCTTGTTTCAAAATTTGTGGGAAATGTCACATGTAATTTTGATTAACATGAAGAAGCATTCCAAGACTTTCTAGCTAACAGCATGGAAAGAAGCGAGTATGCTTCTATGATGTATGGAATTATTAGAAATGGTAGAAGAGGTCTAGGACTTGAAGAAACAATAACGAAACCTAAACTTATTCCCGTTGATCTTTTGTGGATTGTTTGCTCTAAGAAAGGTCACTATAAAATATCTTGTCCCATGTTAAATACAATAAAAGACACGAAACCTGTGAAGACTAACAAACCAAAACTTAACAAAATTGGGGTACCTAAGAAAAAATTTATCAATGTTGCAGATGTCCTCAACAGTCAAGTTAAAAACCCAATCATGGTACCTAAATAGTGGATGCTCATGATATATGATGGGAGAAAAGTCTATATTCCAAGACCTAACATTGATCAAATGAGGTACAAATGGGGCAAGGCACAATTGATAATGGAACCTCTCCTTATATTAAAGAGGTTTTGTTTATTAAAGGTCTTAAATATAATTTATTGAATATAAGTAAGTTAAGTGATAATTATTGTGATATTATATTTGATAAAAAAAATATGCAAAGCAATTAGTCAAAAGGATGGATCTATACTATTTACAGGTCATAAGCAAAATAACATATATAAGATAAATTTGTTTAGTCTAGAGAAACAAGATGTTAAGTGACTAATATTAGTAAATGAAGACAAATTAATTTGGTACTTAGGTCATGAAAACCTTAGATTAATCTCAAAATTGAATAAACTTCCACTAGTTAGAGGACTACCTAAGCTTAGCTACAAAACTAAAATTATGTGTGATGTTGTCAAAAGGGAAAACAAAAAAATAACTCCTTTACCCTTAAGAACTTAATCTCTACCTCAAAGCCCCTTGAGCTCTAACATGTAGATCTCTTTGGGCCAGTGAAAACAACATATCTAAATGGAAAGAAATAGGACTTTGTTATAGTAGACGATTACACTAGGTTGACATGGAAAAAATTCTTAAGAAGTAAGGATAAATCCCACAAAGTATTTATCACATTTTGCAAACAAGTAATGAATTAAAAGGTTCTTAAGATTGTAATAATTAGAAGTGATCATGGAGGAGAATTTGAAAACAAGTTCTTTGAAAGTTTTTGTGATGAGAATGGAATCTCTCACAACTTCTCCTCTCTTAGAACACCCCAACAAAATGGAGTTGTAGAAAGAAAGAATAGATAACTCCAAGATATGGCAAGAACCATGTTAAATAAGATGAATGTTGCAAAACAATTTTGGGCTGAAGCAATTAACATTGCATGTTATATTCAAAATGGAGTCTTACATAGTTATATATTGAATAAAACACCATATGAATTAACATCTCTTACTTTAAATAATTTGATTGTACGTGTTATATGTTGAACATTGAAGATAACATTGGTAAATTTGATTCTATATCACAAAAAGTGTACCTTCATTAGATCCTCTAAAAGATCTAAGGCTTATAGTGTTTATAGGGAAACTCATATTGTGGAAGTATCCATACATGTTAAATTTGATAACACACATCATGTTCCCGTCCATATCACATTCCTACTTACGAAAGTTCAAAAATAGGTTCAATATTATGTTCCTTCCAGATGAAAGCAAGCAATAACAAGGAACTTTCATCTGAAGAATTTATGAAAGCAATCTTAACAAAATACGAACAGTGTCAATCTAAAGAACTTACAAACTCAATCTTAACAAAATATGAACAATATCAATATGAAGAATTTACAAACTCAATATGAACAGTATCAATTTGAAAAATTTATAAGCTAAATCTAAACAAAATACGAATAGGATCAATCTGAATAATTGCTTGGCTTGGATTCATAAATAAAGATTTGGCTAAAGAACATATTATCAAAGAACAACTTTTTCAGAATTATTTTTGAATAAGATCATTGTTGACCAAGCTAGGAGTGAAGATACAATTCATAATTAAACAAGGACTAAATTGAAGCCCTAATTTTATATATAAATGGATACTCAATGTTAAAGAACAAGATCATCGAAAAATCAAAAAAGAGTAAAAGAACTCAAGCTCAAAATTCCAAATTCATCATATAGTTCAACGAGAGAAACACTTGTTTGAATGAGAAATGTTTTATAAGTGATTTTCCTAGAATGTGATAGTCATTTTTATAATCAAATTGTTAGAAGCAACTACTCCAGTTCCAAACCTTTGTATTCAAACCCGATAGTGGTGTTAATGTGCCTTCAACAATCTGGGGTTGTTAAAGTGTGTGGAGAATGCTTGACAAGTAGCTCAAAACCCCTTGAGCTCTTATATATATGTGTGTGTGTGTGTGTGTGTGTGTGTCTTTGGGTCAATGAAAACAGCCTCGCTAAACGAAAAGATGGATGGCTTTGTGATAGTAGATGAATACATTATGTGGATCGGGGTAAAATTCTTAGGAAGTAAAGATGAATGCCACAAAGTGTTTATTGCATTTTACAAACAAGAAAAGAATGAAAAGAGTCTTAAGATTGTAACAATTAGAAGTGATCATGGAGGAGAATTTCAAAATAAGTTATTTGAAAGTTTTTGTAATGAGATTGGAATATTTCACAATTTCTCATCTCCTAGAACACCACAACAAAATGGAGTCATAGAAAGAAATAATAGATCCTTTCAGGAAATGTCAAAACAATGCTTAATTAGATGAATATTGCAAAACATTTTTGGGCAGAGGCAATTAACACTGAATTTAATATTCAAAATAGAATCTTAATTAGGTCAATATTATATAAACTACCATATGAATTATGAAAGGATAAAAAACCTAACTCCTACTTTAAACATTTTGGTTGTACTTGCTACATGTTAAACATAAAAGACAACATTGACAAGTTTGATTCCTGATCACATAAGTGTACCTTCCTTGGACACTCTAAAAGATCCAAATCTTATAGAATGTTCAATAGGGAAACTCAACATGTGGAGGAGTCAATACATGTTAAATTTGATGACAAATGGCTTGACCTTAAAAAGTCAAAGCATGTTTATAATAGTGCAGGTTTATTGGAACCAAAGGAAGCAAATGCAGACAAACCTAAAGAATCCAAACAATCCGAGGATGCAAGGAAATCAAAGAAATATGACAAAACACTAGAAGATGAATATTAAAAAGTCAAAAGCAATCAAAATAACTCAGAAGAGTTGAATAAATTTCAAAGGAATGATGTTTGGGATCTAGTACCTAGACCAAAGAAAAATATTCTTGGAACCAAATGGATTTTGTAAGCAAGATACATGAAAACGGAGAAGTTGTTAGAAACAAGGTCAGACTAGATGCATAAGGTAACAATCAACAACAAGGTATTTATTACACTAAAACATTTTCTTTAGTGGCCAGGTTAGAGGCAATACATATCCCACTCTCTTTTGCTGCCTATAATAATATTTATTTCAATGGATGTAAAAAGTTCTTTTTTGAATGGTTACATAAATGAGTATGAGTATCTAAAACAACCTCCTGGTTTTGAAAATTTTGAGTCTCAAGATAATGTCTGTAAGCTTAAAAAGTCTGTATATGGACTAAAACAAGCCCCTAGAGCATGGTATGACATACTTAACACTTTTCTCCAGAAAAATGATTTTGAAAGAGAGTGAGTTTGTTGAGACATAATCCTAAATCATTGTTTTGATGATAATAAAAAAAAAAAAAGAGTTAATTAAGACTTCTAATTATGTCTAAATATTTTGGTATTTAACACGTGTGTTTGAGTGTGTTAATCAAAGATAAGTACTAAACATTTCAAGCAAGATCATATTATAAAAAAGCAAGTTCATTCAAATAAATGAAGAACATTCTTGATAGAATTCTATTAAACGGAGAACGTTCTTCATAGTTCCAAGATAACAAGAATGATCAGATTCTTAAAGAAAAGTCTTGTTTTATTATTTACAATTTGTTTCAGAATTTCACCAAAAATATAAAAAAGGATCAAATCAGTAAAATAATCTTTCAAAATAACAAAGGAAAAAGTTGATATTCATATTCTATCAAGCAAGATCGTTCTCCAAGTTTGAGCAAACATCAAGTACGAATTTGAAAGATTCAATTAGACACTTCAATTGTACCTCTAAGTAGCCTGCACACGTGATAAAAAGGAATCACTTCAAGACAGTTGTCATAGAAGCCTAAACCTCAGCGCCCCTCAAAGGAAAAAGGAAGATTGTTGTTGCTTTGCAAGAACAGTCCTGCTTTAAGGCATATCTTATCCATTAACTAACACATGAAAGTTGGACCATCCTCAATGGGAAAATTAGTTTTCAAATTCGTAAACCTTCTTGAAGCATATAAAAGAAGCCTCAAGATGAAGGATAAGGCATAGATTCAAGTGCAAAGCAATACATCACTCATATAATCATATTCTAAATATCTTAAGCTTTTCAATCCTCTTAAAAAAAGTCATTTTTTTTCTTAACTAGATATCATAATTATTTTTATCGAGTCTTAATTCAAGAATCTAAACTCAAACAAATGTTGAGGATACTCAGATTCTACCAACTTCTTTAAATCATCACTTTGTAACTCAAGACTATCGTGTTGAAATAATTTGAGTAATTTGTAAAAATCATTTTATGATTAAAAGGTAATGTGTTAAAATCCTTTCTAAAGAGTGAAAGGTAACTTGTGGAAATCTTTTCTAGTTTGAAAGGTAATACTTTGTAACACATCAAGATTGATCTGTAAAGACTGTGTGAAAACCAAGAACGGTCTTGCTTTGAGCACATAGTGGAAAATCTCACAATTGTGAGGACTTGGACGTAACCCATTTTCGGTGAACCAAGATACATATCGGTGTGATATCTCTTTCCTTATTTCTATTTACTTTTTAGTTTCTAATCATATATTATATAGATAAGTTAAAATTGTGTGTTTTCACTTACCAAGAACGTTCTTCATTTATAACCAAGATCAACCTTGAGTTAGATACTTTGAGTTTTAACATGAATTTTCAAAAAGGAACATTTACAACTCAAACTCTATTCCTTGTAATTTACATTGTTACTTCAGGGTTGACATTACCTTGTTTATAAAACTATTGAAAATGGAATTCTTGTTATTCCAATTTATGTTGATGATATTATTTTTAGATAAAATAATGACATTCTTTGTCAAGAATTAATTGAGTCAATGTAGTAGGAATTTCAAATTAGCATGACGGGAGAACTTAAGTTCTTTTAGGGATACAAATTCAGCAAAGTCATAATGGCATATACATTCATCAAATCAAGTATATAAAAGAGCTTCTCAAGAAGTTTACGGTGAATGATTGCAAACTTATAGCTACACCAATGCACCCTACGTGGTCACTTGAAAAAGATGAATCAGGCCAAAAGGTTGACCAGAAACATACATAAGAATGATTGGGTCACTTTTGTACTTTTAAATAAGGGTGAAAAAAACAACTATTATGTATAGATTTGATTGAAACATTCACAATGATTAAATTTTTGAATCACGAGAAGTTGTCATATCATGGAAAAGAGAGATTGACTGACAAAATCGAGTAGCTGTTATCATTACTCGCTCTGGTCCTCACTAAAAAAAATTACAAAAAAAATAAAAAACATTGTTCTGGAAAATTCAATGAGTAATGAAATTTTTGGTGAACTTCCAGAAAATTTGATAGTTATGAGTCAATACCGGTCTGAGAGTTTCATCTGGAAATTTTCAATATTGAAAACAAACTATCGGAAATTTCAAATTTCTGGATGAAACTCCCTTAAATTTCAAAAAAAAAGATTCGGTATTGAAAATGACTACCAGAAATTTAGTTCTTTCTAAAATTTTCGATGAAGAAATACAAATTGTGGGAGTATAATGACACTTTTTAATTTTTACAGTTTACATAAACATATTTTAGGCTTTTCAAACTTAAATTTTTTAAATTGAAATATATAGAGTTAATTGGAGAGATACGAAATCTAACCTTCTAAAAAGAGTCAAATCAAACAATTGAGCTTAAATCGCAAGTTATTTGTTGCCCAATTGCAATTATGATTAGTAAAACCAAAAGTGGTGTTCTCCATCTGAGGTGGAAGCTCACTATAGCAAAATCTCCAACAATATTTTTTATTATAATAAATCTCATTTTTTTAAAAATTTTATATTATTGTCCTACACTGAAAAACAAATATTAGATTGTCTTACTTTTTAATATTAGATTCTCTTACTTTTCAAACTCTTTAGGACGTTGCATCTTGGGTCTGGGAGGAAATTAAATTCTCGGAATACGACTTAAGGTGATTTTTTTTTTTATTTTAACAATTGAGTTATTGATTATTTAATAAATTAAACATAGCTAAAATATTTTAAAAAATCAAAATATTATTAATAAAATAAAATACATTATATTAAAAAAAATATCAAAACAATTGTAAAACAAGCCAAAATAAATAATGTGCCAGTAAAATAGCAACACAACTGTATTTTCTTATCAAATTCCTCTTGTTTTTATTCGGATATAATAACCACACAAAAATTTAAACAATAATAATAAAATATTATTAATGTAATTAAAAAAAAAACTAAAATTTCAATAATAAAATATCAAAGTTAACGTAGATAGATAGATATGAGAAAATTAATAGTGTTATATTATTTTAACAACTAACTCTTATATGTGGAACTGGAAGACATTCGGGTGAACATTATTAATTTAAATTTAATGTATTTTTTTTCTCTTCAATTTGATATATAATTTTCTTCTATTTAATATATTTTGTTTCATGTTATTATTATTATTATTATTATTATTTTATTATTATTGTTGTTGTTATAATTATTATTAATTTTTATTTATTAAATCCAGAAAGAAAATAGAAGAAATTGTTAAAAAAATGGAATTAAGTGGTTAATTTATCTGCAAAATAGGATAAAGTGGTTATAATAATATAAATTTACCTATGAAATACGAGCGAGTTGTTAAAATAATATAACACATTATTTGTTTTGCAAATCTACTTAATTGCATTCTTCTTTCTTTAATTTAATGTATTTTACTTTATTTATAGTATTTAATTTTTTAAAATTTTTTTTAATTTATTAAATAATCAATAACTCAATTGTTAATAAAATAATATTAAATATTAATTTAACTGAAAAATACAAGTGGGTTGTTAAAATAATATAACACATTATCTATTTTCACAAAGTTAGTTAACCATGTCAACTTTGATATTTTATTTAATTTTATAATTAAAACTTTAGTTTTTTAAAGTATTTATAAACTATATATATTTATATATATATATATATATATATATTTCAATTTAATATATTTTATTTTATTTTTTAATAATTTGTTAAATAATTAATAATTCAATTATTAAAATTAAAAAAAAAATTATCTCGTTATATAGTCGCATCTGGAGATGCGTTCAAAAAAAAATCTGTCAGATTGCAGATACAGGATCTGACATCATAAAGGATTTAAAAAGTAAGAATTTATTTTATTTTTTTTGATCTAAGATAAAATAGTACAAAATTTTAAAAAATTGGGATGTGGTAATAAAAAAATTCCCAACCTTAGTTGGGTAGACATTGAATTCCAACACACTCTTAAAAACATGATTAGTCGTTACAATACGGCGCTTGCAACGAGGACATGTTAGTGGACAAGTTACCCTTTTGTTCTATAGATTATGGCGTACAGGAATCGAATTGTGGAAAATCCGCCAAATAAGATGGCACCGAAAGTTTGGGAAAGTTGTCTATTCTACTCTCCAATTAATCATCCTTCATTTAAATTGTTCAAAATACTCTTTAGAAAACTGTAAAAACAAAAAAAATAAAAAAAAATTATCTCATACCCCACAATTTGTGATTTTTGAAAAAGAGAGTTTTGAATTTTTTTTATTTATCAAAAATTTCATGAGAAATGAAATTTTCGGTAGTTATAATCTTATGCTGGAAAATTCAAAATTTCAAATTTCCGGTTGATACTCTCGGGAATTTCAAAAATAAAATTTCCACTATAATATTTTAACTATCACGAATTTGAAATTTCTAGGATATTCACCGGAAATTTCATTCCTCAATGAAATTTCCAGAATAGTTTTGTTTTTTTTTACATAATTTTTAACATTTTTTAATTCTATTTTTTTAGTGAAGACCGGAGGAGCAAAAATAGACGGTGAACATTCTCGAGTTCGACCTCCTACACAATCAAATATGAGAGATGCAGGTGAAAAAAGAAGAAAGAGAAATAAATAAATGCAGACGCATGAGTTTGAGCAAGATTTTGTGTTTGATAAAGAATAGGATCAACAGCACCAACCAGATCATGCGTTTGATGATGAACATGATCAGCAGCACCAGTTTGAACGATTATCAGCAGCAGCCTGATTATGAAGAACCTATATTTTCTGGAGGTCCTTACGATCTTTCTGTTCTTAAGGATTATGAGCACCATATTGCAGTTAAAGTGTGGAATGGACATGTTAGTAAATAATTTATTTTATTACCTATTACAATATAGCATAATATGTTTATTTTAATATATTTGTAGTAAAGGTTATTACAAAGTTGATTTTAGGATATCCATAAGTTTATTTTAGGTTATTACAAAACTAATTTTAATGAAATAATTATATATTTAGATTTTAACTTATTGTGTGTTATTTTTAAGTAAACAAGATAGATGTGCCTTAAAGGTTGTTTCAAATGGCAAAAAACAAGACAAATTCGTCGATATTAGATATGTATTACCTGCTCAGATAGATCATTGGATTACTATATTTGGATTACGTCCTATGCAAAGATGTAGTTTGCACATGATTGACGGTAATTCGATATATGCTTTTGATAAGCGATGACACGCAAAGACTAGCTCATTTCACCTGCCATTTGGTGAAATGACTATTAATCTTGACGATGTTAGGGGTCTATTGAGCATCTTATGTTATGGAGAGTTTTTCAAATCTCCCGCTAATGTCAATGAAGATTTGGCAATTGTTGCTGCTGTTGAGTTATTGGAATTTATGATGAAGTTGTAACTGAAACTAGGATTGATAGAAGTGCCTCGCATAGTTTTGAGTGGTTGAAAACTGTATTTTCTAAGCAACTTCATGAAGGACGATACAACTGTGCGACGAGAGCATACCTACTTCATTTGGTAGGGTGTACCATTCTAGCTAATAAAAGTTTTACCCTTGTATCTGCAAAATATTTGTGGTACTTGTGGTAAATGGGCATGGGGACCAGCTGTGCTTGTTTTCTTATATGACTATCTTAGAGATAGTACACTGCCTGCAACTAAGCATATTTATCTCTATTTCAGGTACTATTATATTTTTTATACTTATTTAATTATTTGATATTTTTTTAATCATTTGATAAGATGCTTATTTAATTATTTTTAGTCCATGATGTAGACTCATCACTACGGTGCTCCATCCAATGCCAAGCAAGTGGAGGTCATGGACATGCATATTTCAATTTAACTTGAACCCAATGACTTCATTAACAAAACCAATGTTGATAATACGATCACGTGACAGATCTTCGTTGTGTGCACCCCTCAATGGGAAAAAAGTCAAACTCTAAATTATATTCATCTCCGATGTAATGTCCAACTCTGAATCAGTTGCCAAATTTTCTTCCTCTTGATCACTATTCATGGTTAATTTCCTCCAATGTATATGAACAACATTAATGGGATTAAAACACCTTCCAGCTTGTATCGTGCCAACTCACATGTACAAGGTAAACCATGAGTGTTTCTAAGTATACAACAACATGCAGCTTTGTCATTACCGACATAGCTGACTCTCTTGTATTCATGAACAATATCAAATAAGGCTTTCTTGGATACAACCCAAGTCAATTTCTCATAGAATGAATTGTTGTGTATATGCTCTTTGCGGCCCTTACTTATCTCAAATGAATCTTTTATCTTAATAATTTGGAACTTCAACATGTCATTCATACCATTTCATGCTTTATAGAAATCTCATTTACTGTGTTCCAAAAATTTCTTCAATGATCAATGAGCAGACTCAACCCTAATATTCAAACATAAAAAATATATGATATTATTTCAATAAAAATTCTATCATGCATGTTTAATCCTATATAAGTATAAATATAATACAAAATGCAAAGTTTTAATGATGTATCTATTAGTCGTAGTATTTCTTAGATGAAATACTCAATTGTTCCATACTTCAACAAATCTTTCCTTATGAGGATTCAACCATGTGTCTCTAACTTAGTCAAAGAAAATAATATTATCCACACATGCTTGCTCAAACATTTGCAAAAGTTCCTCGTACTCATTCTCTTCATAACAATAAACAATTTTCCTCCACAACTCAAGAATGGGTTCCTACATATCTTTTTTTAATATATATTGTCTGCATTTGACTCCAACATTTTTGTTAATATGAAGTTGACAAAGTAAATTTGTTGAAGATGGAAATATAACTTCAATTGCATTCATGAAAGCAAGTTCTCTGTCAGTCACGATCACTTGAGGAAATGAGGTGTTTGAAACAAACAACTCTTTTAACTTCTCCAATGCCCAACAAAAGTTTTCTTGACGTTCAGAATCCATATAAGCAAATGCAACGTTAAATGTTAATCCAGTTGATGTTACACCAACAATTTCAAACAATGGTAATCTATACTTATTGGTTTTGTAGGTGTTATCCATGATCAATATAAGAGGGAACATGTTCAACAAAGTTATGGAATCTGGGTGCGTCCAAAACATGTCTCTCACAACGTTGGAGTCTCCATGAGTCATACTCCAACAAGCATACTTCTCATCTTTAAGTAACTTCAACAAATGTTGCATATCAGTTCTAGGTCCTTTCAAATTATCTCTATATGTGCTTTGTCGCCTGTAAATTTGATAGATATTAGTGACATTCTATGTATCTCGATCTCTCAAAGATGACAAGATGTGTCTCGGTGCAACGAGATAATTTGTCAGCTCGTCAACATGTTTTTTATATTCTTCTTTTAAGCGTCCCATAAATGCATTATTCTCAAAAGTAGCCACTAATATCCATGGTTGTGAAGTCCACACAGTAAACTAATAATCCATCCTTCAGCATTTTTCAATGGTCTCGATCTAAGTTTAAACGGACAACCACACCTTTTAGTTGAAGTATTTGTGTTACTTTTATTTGACTTACATATTTCACCTCTATCTGAACCAAGAAATAATTTTGACTTCTTTCTTCTCTTTCTAGTCTCTACGTCAGATCGAGTAATGATAACTGCTACTCGATTTTGTCGGCCAACCTCTCGTGCCCATGATATGATAGCTTCTCGTGACTAAAAAATTTGATCAATTGTGAATACTTCAGTTAAATCTATATATAATGGTTGTGTTTCTTCCTCTGTATTTAAAAAAAAAACTGAAAAAAATTATCATACCGGATTGTTGAAAATTCCGGTTAAGAATAATAATTACCGGAAATGTCCAATTTGAAATTTGCGGTGAAGAAAATATAACTACCGGATGTTTCAAAACTTTGAAATTTCCGGTTCTAAAAATACCTATCGGAAATTTGGTGGCGAAATTTTCGGTAACTAAATTGAACTACCGAAAATTTGAACTACGAAATTTCCAGTAATGTATTTTATTGTACCGGAAATTAAGAAAAAAATATTTCATATCGGAAATTTGATTGAAGGGGTGAGATTTTGAAAAAAATTTGTTTTGTGCCACTCAGTGAATGAAATTTTTAAAAACAGTTTTAGATTTTTAATAAATTGAAGGGGGTATACGGTTAATTGGGGCTACAAAATTGAGGTACAAAAGACAACTTTCAAAATTTGGTTACGTGGGAGGAACTAATAAGACTATTGGATGGAGACGAGAGTTTTGCATTTTCCACTATTTCATAGCATAGTATCCTGATTTTACGGAATAGGTCCCGTCTTTGAACCCACCCCAAATGAGTGAATCTTCTTGGTTGATGTTAATAATGCGGAGATGGCCAATCTGGTTCACTTCAAAAGGAAGAAAGTTCTCCTTTATAGTGTCATTATCCCATTCAGCTGCGGATATTCTTAGTAGCGGGCAGGTGTAATGGCACCCCTATATTTTTTAATTTATTATATATATATATATATATATATATATATATATTATTAAAAATATAGTGATAAATTATTAAAATATCCTTAAACAATATGATTTTGAGTAATTTTTGTCTCTCTTTTCTTCATTTATGTATCTATTTTTATATGTGATTTCTCTCTTTTAAAATTTATACTAATAAAATATAATAAAATTAATAGAAAACATCTGTATATACATAAACTATATGATAGAGAATGATAAACTAAAAAAAATTGATGCATTTTTTAAAGAATTTTTTTTTGACAAAGATGAAAATTATAAAATAGATATATTTTATTTGATTGAATTGTGAAAATTGTGTGACTTATCAAAATTAAAATTCTAATTTTTTTCAACTTGTCTACTATGTATGAATTGTGTAATACTCTAAACAAATTATATGACTTTTAAAAAATATTTCAATTATAATATTTAAATTTCAATTATAATATTTTAGTTAATACTTATCGCTCCCCCAAATATTTTGTACAAGATCCGCTACTGATCCTATTTAAACACATTTGGTTACATCAAATCCTTTATAGAGGCACCTTTCTCAATCCTCAAGTAACTACCCTTTTTGATGACCCAAAGAGGTGTTGTGAATATTTCGCCACAGAAAACTGGATAGTACCCAACCTTTGCTTTGATGATGTTAGAAGTAGAGGATAGTATCTAGCTCCAAAGACTAAGGAAATAAGTGAGTTTGGGCAGACTAACAACCTCCAAAATAGCTAAGTTAAAATGGCTTCATTAATAGCTCTCATAGTTTTAAAGCCGAGTTCACTACTTTTCTTTTTGAAAAAGTATTCCAGCTCTTCCAATGAATTTTGTGCTCGGTTGATTTGCTTCCCCACTAGAAATTGCAGTTATGATGCTCCAACTCTTCACAAACACCTTTATGTAGAAGAAAACAACTCATCACATACGTTAGAATTGCTTGCACTACTAGTTTGATAAGAGTATTCCATCCCGCAAAGTACAAGTTTCTTTCCTTCCCACGTTTGAGTTGTTTTTCCATATTCTATCTTGTATAAAGCTGAACGTAGCCTTATTAGATCTTCTCATAGTCGTGTGTAAACCAAGATATTTAGTACGACTCTTGGTCGCCTTCATAGGGATGATAGAATATAATCTACTCCCATCATTATCTAGAATATGCATAATTAAATATGAGACATTGTTACCAATGATGTCCCAATACCTCTAGTAGAAATTAGCAGGCATGTCGTCTAGACTTGGGCCTTCGTATCTAGAGAAATTCTGTTACTAACCACTTCCTTTGTTACTAACTATGGGAATTTGAGTTTCAAAAACTATTAAAAATCACAATTTATGCCACCGAAGATATTACTGGGTTGAATCGCGGACTAAGTCGCTCTCTTTAAGACGTTTCGCGGCACTGCCCAAATTGTGCAAGGCAGACTATCAACCACGACGTCCCCAGGATAAAATAGCTCAGATCACTGTATCGGAGTTCTACTGCACTGTAAAAAACCGTTCTATAATTACACCCTCAATATGGCGCTTAAAGCCACTCTTAATATGACGGTTAAAGTCACTCTCAATATGACGATTAAAGTCATTCACAATATGGTACTACGACCACTCATAACTACGGCATAACGACCGCTCTAAAAAACAAAAGGACTACGGCATAACGACCGCTCTAAAAAAACGAAGGGACTACGACATAACAGCCGCTCTAAAAACCGAAGGGACTACGACATAATAGCCGCTCTAAAAACCGAAGGGACTACGGTATAATAACCGCTCTAAAAATCGAAGGGACTACGACATAATAGCCGCTCTAAAAAAAACCGAAGGGACTACGGTATAATAACTGCTCTAAAAAACCGAAGGGACTGTAGTATAATAACCACTCTAAAAAACCGAAGGGACTGCGGTATAATAACCGCTCTAAAAAACCGAAAGGACTGCGATATAATAACCGCTCTAAAAAACCGAAAGGGATTGCGGTATAATTACCGCTCTAAACCGAAAGGGACTACATTATAATAACCGCTCTAAAAAACCAAAAGGGACTGCGGTATAATTACCGCTCTAAACCGAAAGGGACAGAAAGAAAGGGGAGAAGTGGTTCGAAATTTGGCGAGCAGAATATAAGAGGGAGAAAAGAGAAAGTTGGGAAAATCATCCAACATTGATGTGTTTTTCACAATAGTTTGATGCTCATTATATAGGGATGGAAGTAAACTCACATTTCTTTTCTAAGCAATGTGGGACTTTAGTATGTATAGATTTGAAACTAATCAAAATACTAGAGTTTTCAAATGTGGGATTTCAAAATTATTTCTTTCCAATGTGGGACTTAACAAGTTTCTTTCCACTTAAATTTACAAAAAATATTTCTCTCCAATGTGGGACTTCAACAATTATTAAATTCACACAATAAATAATTATTTTCCAACAATCCCCCACTTGAATTTAAAAAATGTTTCTAAAATAGCGTCAAACGCTTCTATAAGATCGTGCATAAACAAAGGTGTCTCTTGACTTGAACCTTTGCATAGTAAGTAAGATTCATATTCAACAAGAGTGACTCGTAGTCTTGAACTCTATCTCTGACATCAAACCCACACACAACCTTTTCATAGGGTGTATTCTCAAAAGCTCGTGCATTAATGGCCCTGCACGTGTATCCCAGTATAGTGAACGCTCTAGGAATTCTGCCTCAAAATTCCATAGGAAGCGGCACCACTTCCACATTCACATAGGTGAATCTATCAAGAGTACTCTTGTAGCTAGGTACTCCCTCCACGTAGTCCACGTAGAGTATAGATCTCATTAAGAGTTTCTATTACCTCATCCTATCATTGCTTCAGGAATCATGCTTCTCTAATTTATAATAGCATGTTCATCTCATATCACTTCACGACTTGTTATTACCCATTGAACCTAATTCTTGGGATCTCCAGTCTTTTAGGTCGGGTTACCATCATGAGTGACTCTATAGGCATTAGTCTCATCCTTTTGGATGTATTTATGACTTTCTCTATAGCTAATCCTTTCGTCAAAAGATTTTGCTAAATTCTCATCAGTGCATACTTGATCCACTATAACAACTCATTTATTAAATAACTTTCTAACAATGTTGTGCTTACGACAAATTTGTCGTTTCTTATCGTTGTAATAACGATTCTCAATCTTCACAATAGCTGCGGTACTATCGCAATAGATCAACACATCTGTCATAGGTTTTTCCCATATAGGGATCTCTGCTAGCAAGCATTTTAACCAACTTGCTTCTTCACTAGTAGTAGCTAGTGCTATAATTTCAGACTCCATAATGGATTGATCCAATATTGTCTGTTCTTTGATTTCCAAGATACAACACCACTCACTATATTAAAATATAGTCATCAATTGCTTTGGAGTCATCTAATAAGACGTTCCAATCAACAACATTGTATCCTTCAAGGACTATAAGAAATCTTTGATAATGTAATCCAAGACTCATGAATCTTTTAAGGTATCTCATGACCCTTTCTATAGCGTGCCAATGCTCTATACTAGGTCTACTAGTAAACCTGCACAACAATCCCACAACATAGGCAATGTCGGGTCTAGTACAATCAGTGGCATACCTGAGGCTGCCAATGATGTTCGCATATTCAGTTTATCTAACATCTTCACCAGTGTTCTTGAAAAGTTTCACATTTGGATCGTATGATGTGCAAGCAGGTTTACAGTCAAAGTAATTATATTTCTTTAGGATATTTTCAACATAGTGAGATTGATCCAAATAAATTCTCTTTTCTGACCTAGTAATCTTGATTCCAAGGATTACATTTGCTTCTCTAAGGTCTTTCATATCAAAGTTGTTACACAACAATGATTTCAAAATATTAGAGCATGAAAGTTTGAATCAAATATGAGTATAGAGACATATGATAGTGCAAATGTCATTTTCAAATTTGTAGTAAATACATTTGTCATTTTCATTCACTTTAAACTCATTCAATTTAATCAAGTTATCAAACTTTTCATGCAATTTCTTAGGAGCTTGTTTAAGACCATATAGAGATTTATCTAACATATAGACCGTGTTTTCTTGTCCATGAATTACAAAACTTTTAGGTTGTTCCATATAAATTTCTTCTTCTAGGTCACCATTTAAAAAAGGTTGTTTTAACATCCATCTGGTGTATCACCGGGTTATGAATAGCCGCAAGTGATATAAGCACCCTAATGGATGTTAGTCTATTGACTCGTAAGAAAGTGTCGAAGAAATCTATATTTTCTTTGTCTAAAACCCTTGGCTACAAGGCGTGCCTTGTACTTATCAATACATCCATCGGGTTTTAGTTTCTTTTACAAAATTCATTTACAACCTATTAGTTTGCAACTAGGAAACAAGTCTACTAAATGTCAGGTCTTGTTAGACTCTAGAGAATCTATTTCATCGTTTATATCTTGTCATAGATCTGCATCCAATGACGACAAAGCTTTTTTTAAGATTTGCAGGATTCTCTTCTAAATTATAGACCATATAGCCTGGTCCATAATCTTTAACAACTTTGACTCTCTTACTTATTCAAGTTTCTGTTTCACTTGTTTGCTGCTTTCAATGCTTCTTGTAACATGAACGTAACTTGGTTCGCTGCCCCCACTATTTCTCCATTTTACAAGGAATTTAGTTTCATAGAAGTCAGCATCATTTGACTCTATGATCACTTTTGCATTTAGGTCATAAAACCTATATGCTTTGTTCTTTACCGCATACCCAAATGAATTCTCATTCATAGGTTCTACTAGCGAGTTTAATTCGCTCGGGATCGGGGATTCTAATATAAGTCTGACCACCCCATGTTTGAAAATAAGACAAGTTCGATTGTCTTTTCTTCACTATCTCATAAGGAGATGTTTTGTTTTTAGCTTTAAGAACTCTATTCAAAACATAACAAATAAGCAATATATTTTCTCCACACTAATGAGATGCAACAATA